>CM067502.1:4196905-4371905 GCA_034509495.1 Acestrorhynchus altus | reverse complement strand
ATACACCCAGAACACACACACAGAACACACACACACACACACACACACACACACACACACACACACACACAAGCCACCCTCTGGGTGCCTACCCCCTCCCCCAGAATACATAGACCCCAGAACATATACGCTTGCACCTGCTTGCCTCCCAGAACATATACACCCCCTCCCCAGAACACATACACACCCCCAGAACATATACATACACACACCTAGAACACATACACACACCCAGAACATATACACGCACACCCCCATAACATATACACACACCCCAAATTTGCAACATTAGAACATATATACACACACCCCAGAACATGTCACCACCCCAGAACACATACCCCAGAGCAATACATACACCCCCAGAACATATACATACCCCCAGAACATATACACCACCCAGAACATACACCCCCCAGAACATATACACACACCCCAGAACATATACACCACCCCAGACACATACACACCCCAGAACATTATTTTACACCCCAGAACACATACACCCCAGAACATACACACACCAGAACATATACACACACACTCCCAGAGCACATACACACCCCCTGAACATATACACACACACCCAGAACACATACACCCCCCAACATATATACCCCCTCCCCCAGAACACATGCACACCCCCAGAACATATACACACACACCCATAATACATACACACACCTCCAGAACACATAGCAGCTGTGGCCTAGTGGTTTGGGAAGCAACCTTGTGACTAGAAAGTCACGTTCGTCCTGAACTGGCAGGACTGACTGAAGTACTTATGGTGGCACTGGTGTGAAATCACTAATGTGTGTTTATCACTAGGCAGATGTGTAAATTCTATCAGTCTAATTCCTGTGTGTACTATATACACACCTAGAACACATACCCCACAGAAAAACAAAACAAAACAAAAAGCAACACATACACACAACTGTGGTTTGTGTTCCTGTGTTTGTGGGCTGTATTATGTTATTTACAGCCTTTGTGAGCCTGTAGCTGTAAGCTGTACAGATGTACTGCCAAGAGGTCAGAAAGCTGTATGGGCCAAAAATCACATCCCCATATATTATAGCTGAATGGCTATATATACGATACATGATATATATGATACCATATACAGTACAATGTACAATACATGATATAAACGATACCATATTTGGTACAATGTACGATACATGTTATATACGATACCATATACGGTACAATGTACGACACATGATATATACGATACCATATACGGTACAATGTACGACACATGATATAGACGATACCATATTCGGTACAATGTACAATACATGATATATACGATACCATATACAGTACAATGTACAATACATGATATAGACGATACCATATTCGGTACAATGTACAATACATGATATATACGATACCATACTCTTTTGAGTACAATGTGCAATACATGATATGAACATACCATATTCGGTACAATGTACAATACATGATATATACGATACCATATACGGTACAATGTACGATACATGATATATATGATATCATGTACCAATAATAACAATAATAATGATAATAATAATAATAATAATAATAATAACAACTACCACAACAACAACAACAACAACAACAATATTTTGTGGTTACAATTAATAACAAGTTAAAAGTGTTTTTTCTTGTATATTTGTGAGGGAGATAAAACAAATTAATAATTTAAATGCTAACAAACTGGCTGAAGAAACTATAATTGTTTAATTAAAATTATAATTATAATATTATAACATCTCAGTTTTGACGTCATTATTAAATATTTGAGTAATGAAATATTTTAGAAGCAGCCGGTTGCACACAGTGCATCTACCTATACCTAACAATAGGAATAATTACTGACCTACTCTATATGGACAAAAGTATTGGGACACCTGCTCATTCATTGCATCTTCTAAACAATGGCTGTGACATCTGGCTGGTATATTGTTAGAGTACTGAGTGTGATTGTGTTGGGGGTATCTTTAAACAGGCGCAGAACAAGTGGAGCTTCATTCATTCATTACGTTATTTAGTAATGCTTTACATCATTGTAACTAGTGTTATTTCATAATTAAACAATTTAGTCATTCATTTCGGCAGTAATTACTGTTATTTGTTACCCTTGTTGTAAAACAGTAGCATAACGTAATCTAACATCAGAACAGTAGTGATACCATGTTTACATCTCTATGTAAAATCATTAAGATGCCTGTTGTGAGAATAAATAAGGGGATTTTCAAATTTTACACAAAACATTTGTACACCTTAAAGATTCCTGATGTGTTAGTATGTGTTTTGAATTATTTTTATTTATTTAAAAAAATAAAAAAATTTAGTTCTTAATTTTTATTTAAAAAAATTAACTGTTATATATTTTAGATGCATTACATGAATTGATGTATTTCAAGCTTTTCAATTTGTTTTGGTTCTGATAGTGAGCTACAAGCCATCCTGATCAACAGTATAAGAAGGTTGTGAAATATGAAATTTTACATGAATTAATATAATGAATATAAAATCTGACTAATGTTTTGTAGGAAATTATGAACTTTTCCACAATATTGTCATTTTCTGAGATGCACTAGTAAACTCTAAGGAGGGGATTCAATTTCAGTGTTTAAATATCTTTAAAAAGATGCAAGAGGGATTTCATGGGGTGTCCTAATTTTTCACATTGTGTTTTTCACATTGTATATCATATCGTATATCGCCTTTCAGCTAAAATTTATGCGGATATGATTTTTTTGTCCATATGGCCCAGCCCTAGTGTCGCTGGGTGCAAACTGACCTTTCCTCTGACCTTAGGTTTGTAGGTTTGCTGTTGAATAGTAAATAAAATTGCTGTATTTTTGCCAGAGACATGGAGACACCAGACCCAGTCTGAATGACTGCCTAATAGGCAGTGAACATTTCTGTTTACATTACCAAAAATTCTCCTTTAAACATCTGGATTTAGCTCCCTCTTTACTGTACTCCGCCTCATGCTCAGTATGACCTGACTGATGCAGTAAATTGGACTTTATGGGCTTTATTTACAGTAATTTATGATGCGTTTGAATATTATCAGCTAAGCTTATTGCCTTGATTAAGTGTCTGAACGATTGTATATCAAAGTTCAAACCATGTCCGAAGTACATATTTACGTAAGGCTTAACACACTTGACTTTCTGTGGCTAAGACATGTTGCCCCAGGTTACTCTCAAACATGGATAAAGTCCAGATGTTTGAGTAAAGCATCTTTTACCCTCATGTTGCCCTTGTGTGCCAGTTGCTTAATCCTAAGCATTGTCAGCAGATAATGGATGCTTTAGTTAGGATATTTTCATAAATGAGCACTTAACTCTGGCCTGACAATAACGTTTACTAATATGATAGAGCTAATCGTATTATAACGATTATGCCGTCAGATGTGTTGGCAGTCCAGGTCCAGTGCTGTGTGATAAGTTGTCATTGGGAGTTGTAGCTGTTCTTTATGAGCTTTCGAGCTGCATGCGCCCTTTAGGGCAGTGGTCGTCAACATGTGGCTGCTTTATTGCCCCCTTTGCGGCTCTGTAGCAGTTTATTTACAAATAGAGCCACCCTTCACCAAAAGGGGCCAATCAGTTTGTTGATTATGGATAAAGCCCCGCCCTTCACCAAAAGAGACCAGTCAGCTTGTTGGTAATGGTTTAAGCCCTACTCTATACCAAAAGGGGCCAATCAGCTTGTTGGTAATGGATAAAACCCCGCCTTTCACCGAAAGCGGCCAATCAACTTGTTAGTTATGGACAACTTGCAGCAACATGCAGCTCTTTTTTGACAGTCTTCTGACTCAACTGCAGTCTATTTAAAGATGAAGCCCCGCCCTTCATCAAAATGGTCCGATGAGATGATGGACCGATGGTCCTGCAGTTCAACAAAAAGAGCCAATCAGCTTGCTCACCGTAAGCTTAGCACTAGTGGGGAAGCCCATGTTTTTGGGTAATGGACGAGGTAATGGTAATGGATGAGGTTGGAGGCAGCAGTAATAGCCTTCTGAGTTATTCAGATCAGTGCTGTTTATAGATGATCATTTATCCAAAGATTGGTCTCTGGCGTCCTTGTCGAGTTAGTCTTCACATCACATCCTTCAGTTTTTTCAATTTTATTGCTTTAAATGTCACTGAAGACTTAAGAAGGCGGTATTATCATGAGAAGGTGTGGTTATCGTAAGGAGGCGGGATTATTATGAGAAGATGTTATCATGAGAAGGTGTGGTTATCTTAAGGAGGCGGGATTATTATGAGAAGATGTTATCATGAGAAGGTGTGGTTATCTTAAGGAGGTGGGATTATTATGAGAAGATGTTATCATGAGAAGGTGTGGTTATCGTAAGGAGGCGGGGTTATTATGAGATGTTATCATGAGAAGGTGTGGTTATCGTAAGGAGGCGGGGTTATACTTAGGAATTAAGTGGTTGACAGTCTTGGCTTGCAGAGACCATCTGGAAGACCATCTGCTCATTATGGAGCTGCAGTGGAGCTGTTGGGCAGATAGCGTATCTGTTTATTACTTTCAGAACTGTCATATTTTGTTTCCCAGATGTTTTATACAAAGTTCTTCAAAGCATGTTGGCGTAAAATGACTAATGTGCGCTAATGTGCAATATTTGTCTGCCAGCCAGCTAATGACACTGTAACTAGACGTGATGGACACAGGCATCGATGTCGCCACATTTATTTTCTAATTCCGTTTAAAAAATTGTTTTTCCTCTTTTAAATCCTCACCGGTACATGCTGATCCTCTTGCAGCACCATCTCCGGGAGTAAACCTGTGGAAAACAGAGCTCCGTTTCTGTCCTGGTCTAGCAGTACCACCCCAGTGACATGGCTTTCTGCCATGCCCTGACCTTTAACTCGGTAAACAGATGTGTTCTGTTTTAATTACATTTCAACAAGTAGTTTGTAATGTGATGTTTACTGTGAAGCTGAGTCTCCAGCTGAAACTGTTTAAGCTCTGGAGAGAAATAATAGTAATATACTTCTTTTGTCTTCCATGTCCCTCATTTTTCTTTTGACGTCCACTTTTATGAGGTGTTCTCATCCTCTCTGTAATCCTTGGAGCTGAAGAGGGAGTTCGTATTGTTTCATTACGTGTGCAATATGTAAATAAGCTCCAGTCTAACTGGCTACACTGTGTTGTGTATCATTCAGAATGGCAGTCCAGGCTGAAACACTCAGAATACGTAGATGACTGGTTGCAATACGCATGAGCGCCACCACCATGTTTCACTGGGGGATGGTGTTCTTGGAATGGTGAGATGTGTTGGTTTTGCACCGGACATAGCATTTGAGTTCAGTTTGGGTCTCATCTGACAAGAGCACCTTCCTCCACACATTTGGGGAGTCTCCCACGTGCCTTTAGGCAAACTCAGTATGAGCCTTCATATTTCTGTCTGCTGCCTCTCTGATTAATGCCCTCCTTTCCTGGTCTGAGAGTTTTGATCAGCGGCCCTCTCTTGGCAGGTTGGTTGTGGTATCATGTTCTTTCCATTTGATGATAAAGGAGTTGATGGTGATCTGAGGGATCATCAGAGATTTGGATTTTTTTGTATAACCCAACCCTGAATCGTACTCCTCAACAACTTTGTCCCTGAATTGTTTGGAGATCTCCTTGGTCATCATAGTGTGGGTTGCCTAAGGGAGCCTCTTGCTTAACAGTGTTGCAGCCTCTGGGGCCTTTCAGAAAAGGAGTGTATATACTGACAGGTCATGTGACATTAAGCCTGCAGACAGGTGACTTCTGAAGGTAATTGGTAATTAATAGGTAATTTATTTATTTATTTCACTTCATCACTTATTTTGTGCAGATGCATCACATACAATTCAGAAAATGTAATTTCAGTGATTTTAGGACATTGTCTGAAAGACACTCTACTGCATTTGGTAGCCCACAGCAATTGACATGTTTAATTAAAAGGACATCAGATACGTTCTTGTAATTAAGAGATGTATGTCATAATTATGACATTTTGTTTTCATGACATAATATCTCATGAGATACTTTCTCGTAATTATGAGATTTCTAGCTCATAATTACAACCTAATATCTCATAATAACAACACGTAGAAGATATTTATTATAATTCTTCACAGCAGTACACTTCTGCACACTTCTGGGACCACGTCATCCTACCGTTTTTACAGTCATTGTGCATCCAGTTCAGGTAGCAGCAGCATATTTTATTGATGCTTTGACCGAACGTTCCCTTTGTAACAGATTCACACTGGAGGAGCCCCAGTTAACATATAAATCAATGATAACTGCTGCTATCTGGACTGTGTCTTTCCCAAATGTAGCATTTTATTAAGACAACCACACTAAGGATTTCAACCAATAGACTAACATTAATATGATCACTTTTGGGATCACCAATATGTTACCATGTGATGGAATCCAGTGCCACTACCATGTTAGTTTGACTCCTGTGCTGAGAATGGTCCACTACCCCAGTAGGATCTGGTCAGTGGTGGTCTTTCCATGATTGAATGGGGTAGTGAGAGGCTTATCAATGGTGCCATAAAATATAAGACTGTTACTGTACAAGTGCACCTCTAGGGCTGGTGTTTCTGATAAAATGGCCAGTACCAATTTGTCGGCTGATAGAGAGTGATAGACTGGCCCGATCTAGCATCATCTCAGGTGGCACAGTGCCAACAGACCAAAACCTACTGCTGACAACTTCGAGCTCCGCCTGTCATTAAGGTTAATGACTGTGCTCTACTGCAGGTGTGTGTATGTATGTGTGTGTGTGCTTTTAGTACAGGGTCATTTGGAGAATGAGTTCACATTTTTTATCCAGGTGTGCTGCAGCAGGACGTGATGAATGACGCCTTTATACAGTATATGAATGCATAGTGTCTATCCAGGCATGGAGATAACCTCTGGTATGTGTGTGTGTGTGTGTGTGTGTGTCTGTGTGTGTGTGTGTGTGTGTGTGTATGTGTGCTGTTTATATGTGTGTTTAGTTTTAGTTCATGCTTTGCTCACTTTAAGTCACAAAAGTGAAAATCTTGTATTCAGCTCATCCTGTTCACTGTAATGTGTTCAGATTATCTGCGGATTGTTCTTAGAATGATTTCACATTTATACATTCCAGTAATGTTCTAATAACATTACCCAGAATGAATCTCTAATAACATTAATATCCAGAATGAATCTCTAATAACATTAATATCCAGAATGAATCTCTAATAACATTAATATTCATATTATGATGTTATAATTTCTTGTTGTTCCTAAAATACTTGTATTTTGAGTAAAATACACTGTATTTATTATAGAAAAGGAATAATAACAAGCGATTCCAAGCTTTTGAACGGTTCTGTGGATCTGATCAAATCAAAACAAACAACAGGCTGTTTTGACAGTGACCCACTTTTTACGGAAGGTCACGCTTGAGGCGGCTCTCTTTCAGCCTGAGGCCACGGTCAGGTAAATGCTGATCTGAATGGGCTGCTCTGTGGCGGGCAGCAGTAAAGGGAGGCTCTCAGACGCTCTCTGATTAGTGTTGGTTAAATATTTAGGATAGGACTACGTCTAAGTGGAAAAGCCCACTTGGCGCTGCACGGCAAAATAAACCCCGAGTCCAGGCTTGATTTGTGCTGATTGCTGTCTGGAGGGATGAAAATGTATGTCTTCCAGTATTCCAACTGTGCATTCCTGAGGGGTATGAACTTCACGCAGGCTTATGAACGCTTACTGATCTCTGTTTGAAGACTGGAGTACACTTTGTAATGTCTGAATATAACCATCTGAGTGTTTTGAGATTCCTTACGATCTATTTCTTTGATATTAGTCCAATCCCAAGTATGAGGCTTAGTTAGTCCAGTGGGGTTCAGTCACCAAAAGTGGTTTATCACAAGAGTGGCTGTAAAGAATGGTGGTGTCCATTGGAGCAACTTTAAAGTGCCATAAGAATGGCTGTCAGGAAGGCTGGTGTCCATGGCAATGAAGAAAGCGATTGTCCATAGGAACAGCTGTAAAGGAGGCTGATGTTTATAAGAACAGCCATGGAGAAGACAAGTGTCCATACGAATTGCCTTGTAGACAACTGTGTGTCCAAAGGAATGGCCGTAAAGAGGGCTGGTATCCACAAGAATGGCCCGGAAGAAGGATGGAGTCAATAAGAAATGGTGGTGAAGAAGGTTGGTGTCAATAGGAACTGTTCGGAAGAAGACTGGAGTCCATTTCAAAGTGCATAAAGAAGGCTTGTCTGTGGAAACAACTATAAAGAAGGCTGGTGTCCATTAGGACAACCATCAAGTAGGCTAATGCCCGTAGGGACAGCTGTAAAGAAGGCTGGTGTTACTGGTGGCCTGGTAGAAGGCTGGTGTCAATAAGAAATGGTGGTGAAGAATGCTGGTTTCAGTAGGAACATCTGAGAAGAAGGCTGTCCATAGGTAGGTCCATGAAGATGGTTTGTGTTTGTAGAAACAGCTTTAAAGAAGATGTGCCATGAAGTAGATTCATAGGACCAGCCATGGAGAAGGCTGGAGTCAATAGCCCATAAAGAGGGCTAATATTGCCTGTAGGAAAGCTGGTTTCCACAGGAATGGGCTTGAAGAACGCTTACGCTGTAGTTATCGCTGTATAGTACTATAATTATCATACAGTTACCAACTGGGATAGCTTCTATTACTGAATAATTTATGATGATAACTATATTCCTTTAATGCATGAACTGCTGCATTGTCTCAATATACATTATTGTCCTATAAAGGAAAAAGTCAAATAAAGATATAAATAGGTCATTAAAGTAGCTATAAAATCTGTGTATGGAAATGATCACACTATTTGATCTCAGTTATCCTGAGGCTGGTCTTGAAATCCTTCTGACTTTGCTGAAAAGTTGGTCCAGCTCTATGGTTCCTTGTCAGAGCTCCTCAAGATGCTCGCAGCAAGACTCGAGCCTCCCTTATGGTTTTATGATGTGGCTTTCTGTTCCCCTGTGTCTCTCAGTCTAATGAGCTAAATGTGGCCTTATTGCCTTGTTTTTCAGACAGTCTGAAGGTCTGGATTAATTAAAGAGAAAGCAACGGCACTCGGCCAGCTTTGTGGGGATTAATAGAGTCTGCAGACATTGGGTAAATCTTTAAATCAGGGTTGGCACACTAATGTATCGAGTGATCCAGGAGACACAGCTGATATAAAATGTACAAGCATGAAGACATTGCCATCATCGAGCCTTACAGACACACTTCTGTTGTGTTTAAAAGTAATATTTTGTCACTGATTAATACAGTGGTATGAAAAGTTCCTGGTCAAAGGGAATGTTACTGTGAACAGCTGAAGATGAAATGATCTCCAAAGGGGTTGAAGTTAAAGATGAAACACACTTGATGCAACACCACTGTGTTATTTTGGTTTGTACAGTTTTAGACTGAAGAAAGGAAAGGAGTATCTTGCAAAGGTATGGGAGCACTTGGAGGTTTGACCACTCAGAATATTTGACCAGGGTTTCAGACCTTAATTAGCCTGTTAGGGACATGGCTTGTTCGCAATCATCATTAGAAAAGGCCAGTTGATACAAATTTCAAAGCTTTATAAATACCCCGACTCCTCTAACCGTGTCCCAAAAACAGCAGCCAAGGGTTCTTCTAAGCAGCTGCCTAGCACTCTGATAGCAAAATGTTTTCAGGTTGCCAAATCCTCGGCTCGAAATGTAATTAAGACATGGCAGTTCAAAGGAAGAGTGGAGGTCAAAATAAGGCCAGGAAGTTTTTGAGACAGCTGCTCATAGGATTCCTCGAAAGGCAAATCAGAACATCCATTTGACTGCAAAAGACCTTAAGTAAGATTTGCAGACTCTGGAGTTGGGGCGTATTATTCTATTTTTATCTTTCTTTATTTTTATGTCTTTGTTCGTGTATTATAAAGCTGCTACGTGACAACATCAGTTGTAAAAAGCGCTTTACAAATACATTTTTATTTGATTTGATTTGATTTAAACATGTTTACAAGTGGTAGATACTTACAATGCATCTTTTATATTGCAAATATAAAAGATGGGATCATTTATTTTTGCTTAAAATACGAAGGAAATGTCTTATCTTTAACTTTATGCCTTTTGGAGATCCTTTCATGCTCAACTTGCTTAACTGTCCACAGTCGTTTAAGCCAGGGGTGTCCAAACGTTTGCATGCCACTGTAATAGTTCCAAAATGGGAACAATATTGACCCTTTCATCCTCACATGACGCAAACTGTAGTTTTTCAACAATATACAAAAATATTTATCAAACCCAAATGAATTGACTTGTAAGGTTCACTTACGGCAGCTAGAATTTGCTTTTTTACTTGACTTGCTGAAACATCTACTGTGAAGGCTTCACTTGAGCCAGAACGAGGAAATTAAGCAGGAAGGAAGGTGGAGTTCTTCAAGGGTGTATAGTTGGCCCACTGTGGTTTTCCAGCACTGAAGCCTTTCCGTCAAGATCTACCAGGGATTGAGTGTTCTCCAGTCTTCAGCTTTCAGCCCATGGCAGGATAGAAGACTACACAACGTAGTAATTGATGCCGTGGGACCAAAGTGCCGAAAGCTACGAGATCTCACGTCTACAAGCTGTAGCTGACTCTACCTGTACTCCTTCTCAACCAGAAGCCCACACCCTCTTTACCTGCGGTTCGGGCAGGATGTTCTAACTGTGCACGCAGTGTTCTGTGTGTGTCGCCGATAGGGAAAAGGAGGAGAGAAAGAAGTCTCTGTGGAAAAGGAGAGAGGAAGAGGGAGCTGCCCCCCGGCTTTCCACAGGCCTCCTCTGTGCTCCTGTATTATCTAACTTAATGACCTGCCTGTGCGAATTAAAGCCAAGCGCTTTTAAAAAAAACGAAAACACCACCACACAAAACACTCTCAGCGGCCTTGCCGAGATCCGGTTTCGCTCACACAGGCGTGTAACATATCGTGTTTTTGCAGAGTGGTGGCAGCTAACAGATGCTCTTTCAGCTTGTGGTGAAAACAGGAGCTAAGAGCCTCGCTCAATTGCAAATGTGGCACCTCAGTGTTCAGAGCTGCTGACCACAGTGCTCCCTTGTGGGAGGTTTATGTACCAGCTGGTGCGAAATGAATGCTAATAACGCATTCATGCCCCCTCTGACGTACCTGAGGGCTACTTTACAGAGTTTCTCAGTCTAAAGCCTAAAGTCTGGATTGTTCAACACGAACAGGTGCAAGGTCTGTTCCTTTTTGCACAAGTCTTAACATTTGTCCAAAGTCCTCTCATCGTGTACTTGATGAACCCGGTTGGTTGACCACATCTTTGTCTATCTTGGTGACGGTTTGATTGGGCCCTTACCAAAGTCATGCAGTGGTGAAACCACACCACAGGTCAGCACCTGCATTGGAAATGCCCCTCTGCGCCAGTGCCAATTGGTCACGTAGAGAAGTACACTGAAAAGTTGAAGATCCTTGAGGAACCTTTGGAGGATCTTTGGTTTGAAACTGTGGAGGAAACTCTTATGGTGGTTCAAGGAACCCTCAGTAATAGGACAAGAGATTCTTGAAGGTGTCTTGAAGCACCTTAAAAGGTTCCGCCATAGTTTAAAACAGAAGAACCTCAGAAGGTTCAAGGATCTTGTACTTTTACAGTGACAAATAACAGGCTGGTTGCCATTCATGCATATACCACACGCTTCTTTCCAGTACTGGCACGCCCCTGGTCAGTTTGTTGCTAGTGGTCTGAGGTGTGTTGCAAGAGACTGGGAATATGACCTCATGCTGAAGTTGGTAAGACTTGGCTGCAGCTCAGCTCAGTACCTGCTCAGTATATACTCACATGTGCTGGTCAGCTGATTGCGTTGGTAGAAAAGATTGAAAAGTCAAATCGAAACCTTGCTTAACGCCAAGTTTGTGTCGAGCTTGGCTGTAGTTTGATCTGCTGTTTATTCAATGAGCTCATACTGGAGCTGTCAGGCGATCAGACTAGGCAACAGGTCAGCTGGGGACAAATAATCAGAGGAGGACAGAGCTGACCCCTGAAATTGCATATTACAATGTCCAACATGAAAAAGGCTGGAGGACATAGTAACAGCCGTGAAAAAGGTTGCGGTCCATAGGATTGGTTGTGAAGAAGGCTGGCGCTCAAGGGAACAGATGAGAAGCAGTTTGGAGGCCATAAAGATGTGAAGTAGGTTGGTGTCCAGTGGAAAGAAAGAAGTCTGGTATTCAGAGGAACGTCTGTAAACAAAGCTGGTGTCCATAGGAAGAGGCGTTAAGAAGACTGGTGTCGATTGGAAGTTCTGAGAAGATAATTACTGTCCACAGGTATGGCCTTGAAGAAGTTTGGTTGGGGTAGGGAAAGAACTGTAACAACATCCAGTGTTACAAATGCTGACCCACTGGATATCTGCATAGAGGTGGAACAGACTCTGCTCTGTCTACTGTGTGTGTGTGTGTGTGTGTGTGTGTGTGTGTGTGTGTGTGTGTGTATGTGTCAGTTGAACCTTGCTTCTTCTCTAGGTGGGCTGGCAAAGATGTGGACAGGCCAGGTGCCCCAGGTATGACCACCCACAGCAGCCAAAATTTTAAAATTTAGTGATGTGGTCTAAGAAACAGGAAAACACACACACACAATAATACACACACACACACACACACACACGCACACACACACACACACACACACACACAGCACACACACACCACATTAAACATTTTGACTGTTAGTGTAGACTGGTAACATCAATGTACACCACAGGTTAATACTGGAAAACTGTACACACTACAGATTCATACTGAAAACTATATTACACTACAGTTTTATAATGGAAAAACTACACACTACACATACATACTGAAAATTATATACACTACACATACATACTGAAAAACTATACACCCTACACATACATACTGGAAACCTATTCACACTACACACTGGAAAACATACTGAACTATATACACTAAGTACATACATACTGGAAAACATACTGAACTACATACTGAACTACATACTGGAAAACATACTGAAATACATACTGGAAACCTATTCACACGCTACACATACATACTGGAAACCTATACACACTACACATACTGGAAAACTATACACCACACATACATACTGGAAAATCTGCACACTACACATACATACTGAAAAACTATACACCCTACACATACATACTGGAAACCTATTCACACTACACATACATACTGGAAACCTATACACACTACACATACTGGAAAATCCATAGTACACTACACACAGGCTACTGGAAAACTATACACACTACACACAAGTTATTACCTGAAACTATACACCCTACACATACATACTGGAAACCTATTCACACTACACATACATACTGGAAACCTATACACACTACACCACACACACACACACACACACACACACACACACACACACACACACACACACACACACCACATTAAACATTTTCTTTGACTGCTAGTGTAGACTGTAACATCAATGTACACCACAGGTTAATACTGGAAAACTGTACACACTACAGATTCATACTGGAAAAACTATACACACTACAGTTTTATACTGGAAAAAAACTACACACTACACATACATACTGGAAAACTATACACACTACACATACATACTGGAAAACTACACACACTACACATACATACTGGAAACCTATACACACTACACACATACTGGAAAACTACACACTACACATACATACTGGAAAACTATACACACTACACCTACATACTGGAAAACTATACACACTACACATACATACTGGAAACCTATACACACTATACATACATACTGGAAAACTATACACACTACACTCCCATACTGGAAAACTATACACACTACACATACATACTGGAAAACTATACACACTACACATACATACTGGAAAACGACACACACTACACATACATACTGGAAACCTATACACACTACACACACATATACTGGAAACCTATACACACTACACATACATACTGGAAACCTATACACACTACACATACATACTGGAAACCTATACACACTACAGATTAATACCAGAAAAACTACAAATACTAAAGTTTTGTAGTTGAAAAACTACTCATGATACAAATTCATACTGGAATTACACATGCTACAAGATTTATACTGGAAAACATTCCACACACTCCAGATTCATACTGGAAAATTTAGACGTACTGTAGATTCACACTGGATTGAAATCATTCTGAAAGTATTACCATAAAAATAATGGGCATCAAATGCAGTTAATCAGTTATTGGACAGCGTGGTAGTGTTTACTGCAGCGTGATCTTGTGTGTGATGTAGTGTGTGTAGATTTTACAGTCTGCAGAGTCATTTTGATTCAGAATAAATCTGTAGACAATGCAGTTTCACAGTCTGACAGTAATAAATGCAGATTAACTTTAATCCAGTATGAATCTACTGTGTAGTTTCATTTTCTGAGAGCAGTACAGATAGGACCAGTTAATCAAGCCCAACACTGCATCTGAATCAGTTGATTATAATCTGGTTGTATCCTGCAGGGGTGCGGTGGGGCGTTAACCTCGCTCTGAATATGATCTCAGAGAGGCGTTGTGTGTCCGTTTCAGTGAGCGAGGGGATTACCTCCACTCCTCTGCTCCAGCAGCTCAGAGCCATGGCTTGTGCTCACTCAGCTAGGAAAGGTATTTGCTTATCCAGGGCACAAGTCCATCTCTCTTTTTCTCGTTATTCACTTATTCTTTGACAGGCTTTTACACACGCCTGCCCTCCATGTGGGTGGGCTTTGAGCTGGACCGAGGAGAATTGTAGGGAGAGTGAGAAAGCACTGGGGACATGGCTTGACCCAAGCTGTGGATGGCTGCCCCTGATTCTATCGTTTAAGTGAGGCATAGGAATCATGAAAGTCTGTATGTCTCATAGTCTGATGTAGCACAGCTCTGCACTTATGTGTATCGATGTTGGGATATAAACAGAGCGGGATCTGGGCTGAGGCGATATCCTTAATATCGAGTTTTAACGTTTTTTTAAATAACATTCTGTTTCAATCTTGTGGAAAACCTTTTATCCGCTGCCTCGCTCTGCCTCGCCCTTCGTTCTCAGCACCTCCTCTACTGTGCTCCCTTCTGCTCCCACTCACCTTCAGAAACACACACCATTAGACATTAGACAGAATTCTGGAATGAAGATGACTTAGTGTGTATTATAAATCAATAGAACATGAGTGTGAAAGAACAGCACGGGTGTGATGAAGCAGACACAAACCCAAGGTGACTTATTTACAATAACAAACACAACCTCGATTGTTCTTTTGCTTTTATACAACAGTTTGAAAAACAAATAATGACAGTGAACTTGTTGAGCAATGAACTGAGGCATGTTACAGTTAACGTTTTAATATCTTAATGTTTTAAGCATTTCCGTCCACTGAATTATAGTTCCTTAACTAGCTGCTTGTTGCTACATCACAGTAACAAACTCCACTCACTCACTGCACAGCCTGCAGCTCCTTCTCCAGCTCCTTACACACACCAACACATTAAACTCCACTCACTCACTATACAGCCTGCAGCTCCTTCTCCAGCTCCTTACACACACCAGCGCATTAAACTCCACCCACTCACTGCACAGCCTGCAGCTCCTTCTCCAGCTCCTTACACACACCAACACATTAACTCCACTCACTCACTGCACAGCCTGCAGCTCCTTCTCCAGCTCCTTACACACACTGACACATTAAACTCCACTCACTCACTGCACAGCCTGCAGCTCCTGCTCCAGGTCCTTACACACACCAACACATCTGTTTCCCACTTGCAGTATTTCTTGTCCATTTGTCTTTAGTTATTGTAAATTCTTGTTGTGATCTCAACCCCAGGGAAAAGGCTAATTCACACAACTGACCAACCTAAGGGAACACTTCCCTGAGCCACAACGAGCCCTGTCTAGATCACCTGTTTCCCCAATCTAATCGAGTGTCTGTGTTCGTATGCCTCCCGCTGAGTGAGGGCTGAGTTTATAGAAGCCGTTGTGAGAGTACTGCTTAAGGGACCACAGCTGACCTGCACTTAGGACAGCAAGAAACTGGCGAATCAACCTCTGAGTCCGCCATATTGTCTTAATCCTTTTCATCGCATTTTGCTCGTCTACTTGGGTCATTTACTTTACTAAAGGAGTTATTATGCCATTATTTACTTAATTATTAATGAATTATTAATGAATTATTTACACTGTTCAGCAGAGTGATAGTGTTTGTGAAAAACTAAAGTGATCTTAGGCTGTGAACCCAAACATTATTCCAGGTTCTAAACCTAATCCTGGTCCTAAATTTACTCCTAACATTATTCAGAATCTATGGCTTTATTAACACAAATCATATATCCATTGATGATCTATAGGAGCCAATATAAACTGGACCATAGATATTATATATGAATTTACAAATATGCCATAGATTATTATAGAAGTCTTATACAAAAATTCAATTATAAAAAAAATAATGGTACTGTTTATTTTTGTTCTATTAAAATGTATAAAATCAAGACACAGCTGTTTTGTATTGAACCAAAATACAGTTTTGGGAATTGTAACAGCCGTAGCATCATTTGCTTCCAACATGTAAAACTCAGTGTTTATGTATTTATTTCTTTTCCATCATAATTACATATGCGGTGTGGAGCAAGTTGGAAATACTCCCAGAACTTCATGACAGAGCTTCAGATGATTTCTTTTTTAGGAAGCAGAGAAAGCCTAGTTTCTTTCTTTACATGATGCTAAAATCTTCTGCGGTTTTATAAAATGTCACTGTGCTAAATTTAAGTTTAGTATTTGATGTGTTTTTCGATTGAGGTTTGAGATGGTAATTGCAAATTTTCACTGGGATTCTAGAGGACCTGTATTTTGTTAGTGGCTCTCATATGGAGCCCTGAGGGACACCACCGGTTTATCCTTGGTGACCAGGCCGAGTGCACTCAAAGACAGCTGTTTCACTTGAGCCAGTTAATCCGATGGGCTCTATTTCTGTGATTAACTCTTTCAGCTCAAAACCCACAAATGTGAGCAACGTTAAAACTATGCTGTTTAGCCACGTGCCGCTGTGTTTCCTAAACATTTACAGCCTTGGGTGGCTGCCAGCAAATGCTCAGGCTCCTGAGGGACCCGACACCAGAGGCATTAGAAAGCCGCCTTGGCAGCTGTACTCGAAATACTTTCACGTGGTACACGTCTCTTACTTCTCTCTAGAGTCAACACAAGCTCAATTTCCAAGGCCGTTCTCCCAGCGAGGGCATTCATATACTCTTGGGGTTACACCTTGGCTTGAGTGAAGAAATCTGGAATGTTTGCTGTGGGCAAATTTTAACCTGAAGATGTGTTAACATCAGAAGGTTTGCCAAATCCCAAGGCCTGGCATTGAGACTCCAGTAATTGGTCGAGGTCTCCTTGAACTAGAAAGATTCAGTCCTTGAGGTTTTATCATGTGAATAGTGTGAAAAGTCTGCGTAAAATGAATTACTGATGTCTATTACTGAGGTATAACCAGGATATACGTCAGTTTATAAACTGACCCCTTGGAGCCTTAAAGTTCTAGTACATTCTGAGCAGTTTTGAGATATTGAGCCTTACTGTCTTCATAGTGACACTGACATACAGAGATATAAATGTTCAATTTTCTAGATAAAGAGTCTAAAATGCATCTTAAATGCAACTTCAAAATTCCTCGCACAATGTTGTTACAGAATAAGAATATGTAAATAACTCCATTTTGATAAGAATAAACATCAGATGGCAGATTAGCAAGATTAGCGTGTTTGGCTTCTGAAAATCACAAATTCAGGATCTCAAAGTTTTAGAATATTTAATGTTAAGTTTGAATAAATTATTACTCAAACAGTATAAATACTGTGAATGTCTTGTTTAGTTCACACCACCACAATCATGGAGGAGACTGGACAGGTATCCAAAAGATGACAAAGAGAGTAATCACTGGCTGTTTTCAGAGTGCTGTATCATAACATGTTATTGGAAAGTTGACTGGAAAGGGAAAATGTGGTGGGAAAAGATGTATGAACACCAGTTTCAGCTGCAGGTCTTTTGGGTATGTCTCTACCTGCTTTGCACATCTAGAGGTTCACGTTTTGGGCCATTCTTCTTTGCAGAACAGCTCAAGCTCAGTCAGATTTGATGGAGAGCATCTATGAACAGCAATTTTCAAGTCTTCAAAGATTTTCCCTCCAGGATTGTAAGGATGGTATTTGGCTCCATCCATCTTCCCATCAACTCTGCCCAGCTTCCCTGCCCGCACTGAAGAAGACCATCCCCACAGCATGATGGTGCCACCAGCACGTTTCATGGAGGGGATCGTGTGTTTGGAGTGATGCGTGGTGGTAGTTTTGTGACACATATACGTTATCATTAAGGCCTAAACATTCAACTTTGGTCTTTTCTTCTCTCACATTTGTTGTGTCCCCTACATGTTTGTGGCAAACTGCAAAAGGAACTTCTTATGGCTTACTTTCAAAAATGTCTTTCCACGAGGCAAAGTTGGAAATAGCAGCTATTAGGGCACAGGGTGTCCTAACATTTTGCTTTATATATATAATGCTGAAGCCACAAACCAAAATCTAATGTATCATCACAAGTATACGAGTTGGCAAATCTGCTTTTGTATGTTCTTCTTGAAGTCCCTCAAGCTTGTGTGGGTCATGATGAGTTGTACAGAGCAGGTTTTGATGGCCTGTCAGTTTTGTTTTCTTTCCTTGTTCCGAGACAATCCCGGTGGGCCAGGATTCATTCAGGTCAATGCCCTGCAGTGTCAGTTTTCCCAGGTAGGGTTTTACCTGTCAGAGCTGCTTGTGACTGATACGTGCTCTAACAGGTTAACGTCAGATCCAGATGATTGGCAGGAGATGGCCGTTTAGACCCATTGCACATGCAAGAGAGTACGCTCTTCTCGCAGACGTGGTCAGGAATGCAGCGCCCCCTCTTTCTTTCCCTTGAGCTGTTCTGCAGTTCTGCTGAAATGGTGGAAATGTTTGATTTAACTCTGCTGTGCTGCTGCTCCAGCGTAGAAGGATGGAAGCCTCGGCTGCTCATGATTCAGAATAATGAACCAATTTGTCGTTTTATGTGTGGTGGGTTTATTCAAGGACTTCCACCATGCAACTGTCTCAGAGAAACTGGAGATTCTGGTTAGTTTAAGATGTTTAATGTCTAATTTCTACTGGCTTACTTGTTTTACAAATTCTGTACCTGCCTGTGCTCTGTAGGACATTCATGGAAAGCTTCATTTCAACTGCTCAAATAACGCTAGGCCAGGGGTCAGCAACCCGAGCTTTAAGAAGAGCCAATTTGTCCACCAAACCACCTGCACCATCACAATATATATATATATATATATATATATATATATTGTGACGGTGAAGGTGGTTTGGTTTATATATATAATATAATTTTATAATATAATTTTGTGAAATTTTTTTCATAGTTTGAAAATGTAGAAAATTATTACACATTTCCAACTGAATTAAACCCCAGTTTAAAAGCCAAAGGAGCTTCCAGTGCATGTTTACTGCTCTGTCCACGTGTAAATGCTCAACCTGCACACAGACTCTGACTGATCAGAGAGGGGGGCGGGGCTTTGTCTCAGATATTGAGGAAAATGGGATGGAGGTTCTTTTCTTTCTCTTTCTTTGCTCACACAGTGTTCAAATTTCAGAATAGTCCTGAGAACAGAGAGAACTGATACATCCATAAATAACAAAAATAATAAGGGATATTTAGGTTGTTTTTTGGTTTTTTTTTGGACCACTGTCATTATAAATATCTTTGCCAGTCTAATCATGACAAACTACACATAATAGATTTTGCATTTTAATTCAAAATCTAATATTATTTAATGTAATTTAATGCACAAGACAGGATTCATATTTTTTGGTGAATTAAATAACAACCCATAACTGACCGTTTTAAAGGTCATGCATTTGTTATGCCGTGTTGAGGGCACAATGACTAACATTAAACAAGATGTTCCACTTTTATTTTTCTCATTCTGCTGCAGGACATTACACTGCACACCAGGATATGGGAGGAATGGAACAGTTTGCTAATATTACTGTAAATATTAGTCATGGTCATGAATTGTAGCCACACCAGAATGTTTGGCTAACCTTTTATAAACCTGCAATTTACACCTGTTTAAAAAAGAGAGGAAAAACAGCACACCAGATGGATTTTTCAGTGATTTCCAATTTTTGTCAGAGGTTTGGCAGATTTTAGCCTTATGGTTCTTTATTAGAGGTTCTTAACTGGCTGGAAAAAAGCTGCGGCAGGTTCATTTGGTTAGAGGGCTATAAGGTCATGATGGAGGAACAGCTGCATCGACACTCATTCGATTCATCAAAAAATCTTTCTTTTCAGTAGCTCTAAAAGGATTATGGTGGCATGTATATGTTTGTGTGGAGCTTTTCTTCTTCACATAGAATCAACCTTTTGTTTGTCTTCCTTCACTGTAGTTGACAGACTGAATCGCAGGTCACTTTCTGGCCTGTCAGATGGGCTGAGGGTCAGTTTTTCATTTTCCGAGGTGGTTGATGGCCTGTTTGATGGCTTGTCACTAAGCATGTCGCTGTCCTCCACTCGACCCATGTAGACTAAAGCTGAGAAACCCGTGAATCACAAGCAGAGGAAAGCTTTTGCAAATAATATCCTAATATTCTGTCTCACCCAGGTTTTATTCTGGACCAACCATGTTCAACACTGTTTTACTGTCTCCGGGACAGTTTTACATGACTTAAAAACAAAGAACGTGCAGTTCAAACATACACACAAGACCTCTGCATTCTTTGTGTGAAGCTGGCATAAATAAAATCCCTGACCTTTGGCCTCGGGCCTTTTCAATTTGAGAAATGTTACAGGTTATACACAACGGTCACTATGGCTACTCGTTATATATGGAAAGAAAACAAAATAAAAGCTCCTTTTCTTGCGGATATGACTTGCTCAGCATTACACAGTTTGTGCGAGTGTTGTTTTGCCTGCTTCACCAGAGTTACATAGTGCAGTTGAGCAGTTTGCCGAGCCTGGAGTTGCAATGAAAGAGAGGCTGTTCTCCATATTACAGGTCAGGAGAGCATGAGGTCATGATTTTAAAATAAATTTGCTACATAATGTTGATTAATGAGGTGCAACCAAAGCCAGCCAATCAAAATACAGGTTGATAATGTATTGGCTTGGAACTTGAGGCCATGGCAAATCAATTTCCTGACAGTTAACCCAATAACAGAAAAAAGGTGCACACGCTGGGGAAAGTAGGCCAGGGGGGACAAGCACACACTCCGGGAAAGCCAAACACACATTATGCAAATAGATTATGCCATACGCAAAGTTCATGCTGAGCAAACAAACACCTGTTGAGTAGAGCTGATTGCTTGCTCTATTTCAGCTAAACAACACGGCCTGCACACATTTGTAGAGTAAGATCAGGAAGAACAGATGACTGATCACAGCGTGATTCATTCCTTTTGCAGTTTAACTCTTACAACCCAAGATCAGCATTCACATTTTGTGGTGTTACGTGCCAGTATTTTAAGCTTCATATCTCAGAATCAGAGGAACCTACGGACATGACACACAGATCATAAACTGAAAGGCTTATTTTAACCAAAGTATCAGCTTTAAAAAACACCTAAAAAAAATTCCAACTGAATTAAATCCCAGTTTAAATGTCAAAGGAGCTTCCAGTGCATGTTTACTGCTCTGTCCATGTGTACATGCTTAACCTGCATACAGACTCGGACTGATCAGTGAGAGTGGGCGGGGCTAATGATGTCACTGACCCTGATATTGGGATATAGAAGAATATTAAAAGGAAGGGACTTTTTGTCCCTTTCTATTTGTGTTTTTTTTTTTTTTTTGCTCACATAGTGTTAAAATTTCAGAATTCAAGTCCTGAGAAGGGATAATATTAATATATACATTGAGAACATAAATAATAAATTACATTTGGGTTGTTTTTTATTTTGTTTGGAGCGCTGTCAAGTATTTTGAAGACCTTATTATTGTAAATATCCTTGTCAATTTTATCATTACAAATAACTCATGCTAACAACATTCTTGCATTTCCAGCTCAAAAACACCGAAGATGATCAGTTTCCAACATTATTTGTAGAATCCTGAAGTGTTTTTTAGTCCTTATGAACAAAAACAAATGTAGGAGCTTGTAAATTTTGGGTCAATACATGGTCATACAAATATTTAAATTGTGTTAATATTTACTTCTGAAGTAAATACAGATTAGAGTAACTTAGGATCTCTGAAAACAGTATCTGGCATGTGTGACTGTCTGCATTTTTAATGTGTTGGTGAATAAAAGTACTTCAAACTATGAAAACATTCCACGAAATTGTCCTTGAGTCCTAAAGCTCTGAATTTCAGTTCATGTTTATAGATTAGAGTGATTGATTGACCACAGTAGCAACACCCTCCTTGTCCTTCTATCCAGAGGAATGGCCTTTAGTTGATTTAGGCTGTGTGTGTGTGTGTGTGTGTGTGTGTGTGTGTGTGTGTGTGTGTGTGTGTGTGTGTGTGTCACTGTATGTGGAGGACAAAGTCCCCTGCGTGCAAAACACAGTGGGTCTATGAGCTCTGGCCTCTTCATTAGAAGCCCCATATTTGTACTTCCACTCACTGGCCAATTTATTAGAAACCCTTGTTTGATAAGGTCAGAAATCTGCCCTGGAATAGTCATAGAGCTCACATACAAGTACTTGCACAGTCTGTACATAGTGGACTCCAGTCTCCATTCTTACCCCACCAACCACGTGGAGCTGCAAGGAAAGTGTTTCTGATGTGGTGGAGTGATTATGTAGCTGTGTTGGGCATTTCGAGTCCTGCAAATCAAAATCCACCCTAACATTTTGTTCTGACTGCCTGCTTTGTGGGTCTCAACCATTTCATTTTTAGAGTGCTAGACAGCTGCTTAGAAGAACCCATGGCTGCTGTTTTTGAGACAAGGTTAGAGGAGTCTGCATCACCTGGCCTTTCCTAACGATGACTGAGCCCAGCAGAGCAGAACAGGCCATCAGGACCAAATCTTTGAGTGGATTTTGACCTGCTGGACCTGAAATGCCCGTCTCTGGTGTGTAGGCCATTTGAACTTGGTCCCACACTCCATCCCCGAAGCATCAGCTTGAAGCTCCTTTACAACTGGTTATGTTAAGAGGTCTGGTTTGGTCATAAAAACCCTGTTGGGCTACATGACCACAAGTGGACCAACATTAAAGCACACTTAAGAAGAAAATGTTGTGTTCCTGACTTAGCACAGACCAGAAAGGAGCTGACCACAACCCAGTGCTAACAATTCACCCAGTGCTTTTTAACTGCTGCTTGATAACTGTGTTGGTTTGATACCCGAGTCCTGGTTGTAGTTGGGCTTTCGAGGTCTATACAAAGATTTTCAGATGTTCAGGTCAGGGGACTGTGAGGACCATGGTAAAACCTTAAGTTGCACCTTTTGAGGCCGATTGTGGATTTTGAGGTGCGTTTTTGAATCATTATGCATTTTAGAAGCCATGCTCTTTTCAACTTTAGCTTTTGTTATACAGCTCTGTTGTGCTTGCTTCCAGAATTTGCTGGAATTTCATTGAATTCATTCTTCCTTCTACCCATGAAATGCAATACAACCCAGAGCATGACTGATGCTGACCTTGCTTAACAGTCGGAGAGGTTTTCTATTCATGAAATTCTGCGCCAAAGAGTTCCAAAGAGGCCTCACTGGTCCACAGAATGCATCAGGTTTGTTTAGATGCTCTTTTGAATGCAGGAGATGTTTTCTTCTGATGACTCCTCCATGAAGCTATCTCTGAATTTTTTATTTGTCTTGTAGACCTTAAATGAGCGCCACTGTTCCTGTTAACTGCCATTTCTTAATTACGTTTCAAACTGAGGAAATGGCAACCTGAGAACCTTTTCCTATTTTCTTAGAGCTTCTCCTGCTTTGTGGGCCTCAACCCTTTCCATTTTCAGAGTTAGAGGACAGGACAGGTTAGAGGAGTTTGAGTATTTATTAAGCTTAACCTGGACTTTTCTAATGATGATTGTGAACAAGCCATAACCCTAACAGGGTAACTAAGGTCTGAGACCCTGGTCACATCTTCTGAGCATTCAAATCTCCTAGGGTTCATATACTTTTGCCTGGTACTTCTTTCCTTTTTTTCAGTCTAAAGAGTGTTTCATCCTTTTGGAGATCATTTCATCTTCGAAGTGTTTAACGGTTCACGGTAACAGTTTTTGACCAGGGGTGCCCAAACTTTTGCTTATCGGATTATTTGTCCAGTTTATTATTCACGTTAATACAAGAGTCAGAAACCACTGACCATTAAAAAGCTCTACTGCTGTCCATATTTTACAGTACTCGGTTACATCTACCCACGTGGAGCATCTAAACTGTGTTTCCTGTCTCAAAATTGGCACTGTGCATCTTTAGCGTGGACATGAAGACAGGGCTGCTATTTGTAGACCAGTTCCTTTCCGTCTGTCTCCTCTGTCATCTGGTGTACTAGACTGTGCATTCTGCTGCCCGCGGCCTGTATTTAAAAAGCTCTAAAAGTCACCAAGAGCTTTAGAGGCTGGAATTAAAACCATCCTGATGATTAAAAGTGGACATTGTATGTTGTCAGGGAGGCAGTGGACACTGGCTGTGTTTACATTCGCATCTGTGACTGTGCTGGACTTCAGCAGTGACGTGTGCCGGACTGGAGAACAGCAGCAGGGCAGTGCTGTTGGCAGTTGTTTTGTTTGTCTGTATTTGTATGTGTTGTGTATTCATTGCACAAAAAGAACAGCTTTTTGTTCCCTCTGAACCTTCAGTCAGTCGTTCTTTAACTCTCGTCATCAATGTTCCCAAGTTCAGTCATGTAGCTCCTCTGCTGTGTGCCCTTCACTGGCTTCATGTAGCATGTTCTGATCAGACTCAGAACCCTGACTCCGGCCTACAAAGCCCATAATGAACCAGTCCCTCCATACGTGGTGGCAATGGTCAAATCCTGATCTGCACCAAGAGCCCATCGAGCATCATGTGCAGGTCTGCTTGACCCACCATCCCTCAAGACACCAAAGTGGCACCAAAGTAGTGGAATGAAGTTCCCTTGGTGGTCCGAACATCTGAGTCATTCATTGTCTGCAAATGATGAATGAAGATCTCTTTCATAAGCTTTTCAAAAGATTATATTTATAGAGAATCTTGTTGGTATCGAGGTCTCATCTCTTGGCCATGTAATTTGTCAGTCTCACTAGCTACCCATGTCTCACTTACCCATGCAATTCACACCAGAAGGGAGATGAGAGGTTTGAGGATATTGACCTCTGGGGGTGGTGTTGGGGGGGGGGGTCTTATTAAATCTAATTACTTACACACTGAATAGCTCCTTGTATCATACATGTAACAGAGACGTCAATGGATCTCAGCCCAAAGACCCAATTAACGTCCCCGACAATGGGGGCGGAGGACATGGCTGTCCCAGACCGTCTGGACCGGGACACGGGCGGCTGGCTCTGTCTGCCCTGTTTGATGGAATGCGTGGATGGCAACATTAAAGCAGTCGGTCACAGCATTCCTGGCGTGGGAACCAGAGGGCTACTTGGCAGCGAGTCCATGTTTTTGAATGCCACTCAACAGCCTGACGTGAGAGTAGGGTTTATATATAACCTTCTCTGGCCCTTTAAATAGAGCAGGTCATCACCATAGCTGCACTAAATCGAATTATACCACATATATAGACGATCAGCCAAGGCATGTTTGGGGTCTGAAGTTTGCTTCAGCTGAACTTTAGCACTGGATCTGAAAGGCTGAGCAGTAATAGATGTTTACACCCCACCGATTAGTATGGTGTTCGCTACATGCTGTACTGTGTGGTTGTGACACTTCAAGCCTCATTCTCACAACGTCGGATAAACTCAACCTGTTTGCATATTTTTGTTCAGTAATTCCATAAAAATTCTGAATCATCATCTTCATGTTTGATAAATGAATATGCACATGCAGCTGGACATTTTGACGGGACTTTTATTCACCAAATATTTAGAAAAGAACTCAGGAGACACATGCCAGATATTGTTATTTTAAGTAGACCCCAGGCTACTCAAATGTGAGATGTTAATATTAACCAAACGTAAATATTTGTATGAATTTGACCATGTTTTGATCGTTATTTATTTATTTCATTATAGCGAATAGAAATGAAGGAAATTGATCCTGCAGAGTGTTTTTTTTGGATGTTATGTGTAATGATTATACTGAGGAGTATATTTATAATGAGTTCAATAAAACATCCTTTCTCGTGACTTTTATTCTGAAATTTGAACACTGTGTGAGAAAATTCCCTCCTTTCTCATCTTCCATCAGTCCCGCCCCCTCTCGCTGATCAGTCAGAGTCTGTATGCGGGCTGAGCATGTTCACGTGGACAGAGCAGTAAACATGCACTAGATGTTCCTTTGCCATTTCAGAATCTCTTTATTAATTAAGAGGGAATATGTACAGTTATTATAGCTGTACCCAATTATATAAGATAATAAACAGAGTAATATAAAAGAGTAAACAGAACACTTTGAACATACAGAATAAACACTTTGGAAATATATGCATGTTAAAATACTTATGATAATATTACGATATCATAATCTGGGCTCAACCAACCTGTGTAGAATAAACCTAGAACATAAAAAGTGCCTTATTTAGGCACCAATCCACTTTTGCCTCCAGTTACACGTAGTTTTTGGCTATTCTCTGCACTGCAATTGGGCCAAACACAGCTACAAGAGTGACATTGCGTGGGAAGGGGTCTTTAGAGAGATTCAGCAAGTTCTAGTACGTAGGAAAAGCTGAACGTTTACAATGTTCACTTTTATCACACTCACACAAGCAGCGTGTTTGTGTGGGGGTGGAGTTTCCATGGTACTGGGTAGGAGTGTGTGTAAATGCTACTGTGCTCCACCTAATCCCACCCTAACCTTAAAGTCAGCAACCAAAAGATCAGCTTTGGCCGTGTTTACTTTCCCTCATAAAAGCCCAGAAGTACACAGGGTTTATCATCAAGGGGGATTTAGGCTCCATAAATAGATAAATACAAGCAAACGCATGTAATCAGAGGCATATCAATAGGGTGGGGTTGTTGACGTTCTTGTTAGAGGGAGAAGAAACAGACAGAAATAGTTACATTGAATGGCAGAAGTAGAGGAATCGTGTATAGAGCACTGTACCCAACGATAGGGGCAGAGGGAACACTCGGAGAACAGTAGATGAAATATCTAGAGCATCACATTGAACAATAGATGGAAATACCTAGAGAGCATCACACAGATCAATAGATGGAAATATCTAGAGAGCATCACACAGATCAATAGATGGATATATCTAGAGCATCACATAGAACAATAGATGGAAATATCTAGAGCAACACATTGAACAATAGATGGAAATATCTATTGAGGAACACACTGAACAATAGATGGAAATATCTAGAGAACATCTCACGGAACAAAAGTGGATGAGCATCATACAGAACAATAGATGGAAATACTACTACAGAGTCACACTGAACAACAGGAAAAGGTGAAGCACATAGAGAGCTTCACACTGAACAATAGCTGTAAATATCTAGAGCATCACACTGAACAATAGCTGTAAATATCTAGAGCATCACACTGAACAATAGATGTAAATATCTAGAGCAACACACTGAACAATAGATGTAAATATCTAGAGCATCACACTGAACAATAGCTGTAAATATCTAGAGCATCACACTGAACAATAGATGGAAATATCTAGAGCAACACATTGAACAATAGATGTAAATATCTAGAGCATCACACTGAACAATAGATGGAAATATCTAGAGCAACACATTGAACAATAGATGGAAATATCTAGAGAGCAACACACAGAACAATAGATGGAAATATCTAGAGCATCACACAGAACAATAGATGGAAATATCTAGAGCATCACACAGAACAATAGATGGAAATATCTAGAGCATCACACAGAACAATAGATGGAAATATCTAGAGAGCAACACACTGAACACTAGATGGAAATATCTAGAGCAACACATTGAACAATAGATGGAAATATCTAGAGAGCAACACACAGAACAATAGATGGAAATATCTAGAGCATCACACAGAACAATAGATGGAAATATCTAGAGCATCACACAGAACAATAGATGGAAATATCTAGAGAGCAACACACAGAACAATAGTGCAGGGGTCACCAACCCTGCTCCTGGGAGTTGACGTTGGTGTGTCGGTGTAGTAAATGCTATAGACAGTTTGTGCAGATCCTTGCAGGCACTTTGCTTTAGCATACAGGACTGGGCAGGGCAGGAATGCGTGAACGCTTCCACATGCGCCACTGACCACATTAAAACCTGGCTGTCCTCAGCCAACATGTGCCGTGGCCTGCAGGTTTACACAGCCGGCGATCTCTATACGTGCTAACATGTAATCTGGCCTTCGAGGGCACAGCCACACCACACCATAGCCAAGGCCTCCACCTCTCTGAACACACAGTTTGGCAGAAACAGAGTCATTAGCAGAGCGTTACGGCCAAACATGAAAGCCTTGATTTTCCTTACTGATAAAAGACTGTACACGGCCTTCAAAGCCAAGCGTTTCCAAGTTCAAAAGGAACGGGAAAGCGCGATGAAAAAGCAAATAAATACAGCGTTTCAAGTTAAAAAGTCTCGAAGAAGCCCAGAACTGGAATTCCCAACGGTGATTAACGGATGGAGCAGCTGCTGGAGAGTTCGAACGTGAACGGTTTGAGCTGCTGGTACGAGGAGGAAGGAGAAGCTGTGCTTTAGGTTACTTTTTTGTCTCCGTTGCAGAGAATGTGGAGCGATCTGGAAGCCTGCGTGATGCTTATCAGTTAAATGTCCGAGTCTGAATAATGATCTCCTTCTGCCCTGCTCTCCGGTTTCACTCCCACAATGATTCCCATGTGTGTTAATCACTCGAGCTCAACCCTCTGCTGCTGATACATATGAACGGCAGCAGGATAAGTAGAGTTCTGGCACAGTTACAACCACAACTCTCCAAATCAAACACACATAAATGACACAAGAGCTGTTTTGGAAGCAGAAGGGATGTGTTTCTAATAAAGTGGCCAGTAAGAGGAAGCATAGGGGGATGTTTCTAATAAAGTGGCCAGTGAGTGGAAGCATAAGGGGTGTTTCTAATAAAGTGGCCAGTGAGAGGAAGCATAAGGGGGATGTTTCTAATAAAGTGGCCAGTGAGTGGAAGCATAAGGGGTGTTTCTAATAAAGTGGCCAGTGAGTGGAAGCAGAAGGTGGGTCTTTCTAATAAAGTGGTCACCGAGAGGAAGCCACTGGGGTTTGGGGTTGGGGTTTCTAAGTGGCCAGTATTCTGTTTTGTGTGTGTGTGTGTGTGTGTGTGTGTGTGTGTGTGTGTGTGTGCGTGTTTTAGTCCAGGTCAGGGTAAATGTGAAGGGTTGTGGTTGGCCTTACAGAGACTTGGCCGAGTGTGTTGTCATGACATGCCGTTGTGTGAAATGATGAGACTCTCGGTCAGGTTTTTTCGAGGACGCGATGCTGCTGCTGGTAAGTGTGCAGGTCAGCGTCTGGGGAGGGAACAGGAGTGAATTACGAGTTTATTTGTATTACAGTTTATTCAGTTATTCAATTTGGAATGGTGTTTATTTAGGGAAACACTCCCTCACAGCACCGAGACCACAAAATACAAGCCTGACCACAAGTGTAAAGCATAAGTGCTGGTTTCGATTTTGGATTGTTTGTCTGTTTTCTTTAATTAAATTCTGATTTCTTTGCGACTGCAGTGACGAGGAGTCAGTCAATCAAACCCGTGGTCTTTCTCATCCTTTGCTTGTGCCATTCGTAGTTTATGAAGCACAAAATGTCTCATAAACACTGTCTTGTCAAAGTGGATAAAAGCTATTTTTACAGATCTCGGGTTCTAAGTGTCGAGAAGACTTAATTGCATCCTTTTGTCGGTCTGTAGGGCATGGCATTCTCTCTGGAGGAGCGGCTGCAGTTAGGTATTCATGGCCTCCTGCCCCCCGCCTTCCTCAGCCAGGATGTCCAGGTACTGAGGGTCCTCCGCAACTACGAGCTCAAGAAGGACGATCTGGACAGGTGGGAAAATTACACTCAGCTCATGCAATCATTTAACAAATCTAAAAATGTTGTGTCCAACACATCTACAGTATGTTTCTCATCCGCCTGCATCCAAAACATCAGCTGATGTGAATATATATGATCTTAACTGCAGAAACGTTGTATGAAGCTCCCTCCACCATGTTTAGAAGCTGTACTTTAACCTGGCTGCTTCACATTGTGAGCTGTTGATCTGCTTCAAAACACTGCTCTGTTACGGCCAAAAAGGGGAGATTTATAGAATATAGGAGTGGATTCTGTGACAGCTACTTTAATGGTCCCACCACTCCTGCTTCTGCAGCACTGTCTCAGTTCTCTGGCTAGCGCTTCCTTTTCCCATGGCCTGCCGATACCCCTGGCATTCCATCCCCTGCCGCTTTTGCTGCGAATGCAGGTCCTGCCAAACAGTTATGACATCCCCGTCATTTTACAGCCCTGGTTCTGTTTGCATTACGGTCTGTGTTTTGATTTCTTAGACAGTGAATGGCAGCTGTGGCTGGACAAGGTCACTTTTCCCTAGCTGCCGCCCCTTTCCCCTCTGCATGCATGGCATTCATTCTTTAAATAACGCCTGCTCTCAGACCATCAAAGCGGTTTTGATATCGCTGATGAGCTTTAGGCCATATGCCAGCACTTTGTAACACAAACATTAGTGTGTAGGATGATTTTCAGAAGTTCTTATGAGAAAGAGGCTCTGTTATCGTACTGTCAGGCTGTTGTCTGTGACGATTAGTCTTCTTAACAACCCAGTACTGTATTAAACTCTGTCAACTAACGTCAGAATAAAGATACATAAACAATACTATGTGATTTGAAGTGTATAAGCATGTTCCAAAACTGGGGCAAGGTCAGAATTCCCAGTCCTATCCAGCACCTAGTCTATCAAATCAGCCTTTGATGAAGCTAAACGAGGTAAGTTGCTTAAACCACGATCCAGATTCTGAGAACATCTACTATCAATAATGAACTACATTGTTTTCCTTTGTTTTGTATCATATTCTTATCATCTCATCACACTGAATAAACCCAAACAAAGCCAGTGGTCAGTCAGAGTGTCTACCTGTAAGACTCTATGTAACATTAGAATGAACTCAAATTAACATAAAGTCAATGTTATATAGGTGATATATATGATATATAAGCACACTAATCATACATCATATATAATTATATATATGTATATACACACACACACACACACACACACACACATATATATATATATGCATGTAATTAATGCATTTTATTTAAACTATAAAAACACCTACTTCAAATTTGTAATATATATATATATATATATATATAAACTTTTCATATATATATATATATATATATATATATATATATATGTATGTATGAAAAGTTTATTTCCCAGTTTTCTCCCCAAGCCAAGTTTGGACGAGATTGTCCGTGTATTTATGGACGCGTCATAAAACATACACAATACTTTTCATATAATGGGGAATTTTTTCTGGCTGAATTGTCCATTTATGTGTATTTATTCAGCAGTAAAAACATCCCAGTAAGCTGCAGAGTGGCGCTCACGCTGGAGGCAAGGCTTTTGTAAGTCGTGGCCTGGGGGTGTAAGGCTGAGATTAAATTGTCGAATTGGCCAAAGGCCACATAAACCCTGGCGGCCGAACATTCCAGTCACAGTCATGGCTGATAAACTAAGTCTGGATGGACAGTTAATGCCGTTCACAATGTTTAGCAGGGTGTTTTACTGCGTTTTTCATTATTTTTTGTTAACGCTGAAAGATTTAACATTGGAATGTGAGTAGAAATAGAAGTGGAGGTGCAGGTGGGGAAAGTTCGAACACTGTTTGCTTACTCGTTAACACGGCCCACAACATTTAAACACTAAGATCACTGCTGTCCTCTGCACTGAATACAGTGTCCATAAAAATCCAAAATGTCCTTTTGTTGCTCAGTGGCCTAAAATCTACATATTTTTTTGTTTTTATTTGCTTGTTTTGCATCTTAAACTCAAAGTGAAAAGCAAATGCTTCATATTTTTAATAGAACAAGTTGTAAAGTCAAAAAGAGTCACTCTGGCGTCCCGTCAGAGTAAAATGAAGACCTCGTTTCTTACTGGTACGCAGAGTTACACAAACAATGGCACATTTTAACCTTTAGAACTCTAGGCCAATTTTTTTCATTCACCAAAAAATTGGAAAAGTATTTGTAGGAGACAGTCTCACATTTTGAACTTCAAAAATGTTCTTGCACCTACAATATTTTTACTGCAGATCATGCAGTGTTTTTGAGCTGAAAATCAATCATTTAAATGAATTGTTGTTATGAACGTACGTTCTTTAAAATACCCCAATATCTTGTTTAATCACTTCATTAGCCCCGCCCCCTCTCACTGACCGGTTGGAGGCTGTAGGCAGGTTGAGCATGTGCATGTGGACAGAGCAGTAAACATGCACTTGAAGCTCATTTGGCCTTTAAACTGGGATTTAATTCAGTTGGAAACCTGTGATTTTTAACAGTTTTCCAAGCTGGATTACTCACTGATAATTCACGGTCACACATCGTGATGAAATAGGCTAAATTTTTGTAAGTTTGTTTAACTTGGTTTGATGTGGCAACTGAGTGAAGCTGTGCCCTCTCAAAACATGCTAGTAGAGAGAGTTGTGGTCTGTTTTTTCGCTGTGGAAGTGCTTCTTTCATTCTCTTGTTCCACTCCTGCAAGATGGTCACTTTGTGTACACCCGGCATCAGCTGATCACGCTGAAGCTGGCCGGCATAGCAGACAGGACAACTAACATTCCTTTGGAGCTTTGGAGACGGACACACAGGGGATGCAGAGGCAGAAAAGTGTGCCCAGGAGAAGAAAGGGCGAGACGGCGGATGCTTATGGAGAAGAAGGGATATAAGCTGCATCTCCTGTTGGTCATCATGGGCAACGTGAGGTCATTGGCTGATAAGATGGACGAGCTCACAGCATTAGACTGGAGTCAGAGGAAGTATCGGGAGTGTACTTTAATGTGCTTCTTAGACACATGGCTACACCGGCATATTCCAAACAACAACGTTTCCATTGATGGCTTTCAGACTGTTGGGGCTGGCCAGACCCCCCCTCTATTTTCAACCACTGGAGGGCGTACTTGCCAGATTTGGTTTGCAAAATGTAATTTATCCCCATGAAATGGCTTTTGTTGGACAAATATACTTATATTCCCCAAATGCTATAATGAATGTTTATATGAATTTTTGGTTCTATATCCACTTTCCAGCACTTTGTAGTTCTATAACCACAGATTGTAGTTCATCTGTTTCTCTGATACTTTCACCCTGATCTTCAATGATCAGGACCCCCAGAGGACCACCACAGTGCAGCTATTACATGGGTGGTGGGTCATTCTCAGCACTGCAGTCACACTGACATGGTGGTGTGTTAGTGTGTGTTGCTCTGGTACGAGTGGATCAGCAGTGCTGTTGGAGTGACCATTACCATGCGGCCTGACAGATTTGACAGCACAACCCTGCCATGATTCCTCTTCTACCAGAACCTGTCCAGTGAGGTCGCGGAGGACACATGACACAGCAGGGATTGGTTCCCATCCCGCAGCTTAAACAGGGTGTGTCCGTCAGTGCAGAGCGGGTGTTTATTTTCAGACTGGGCTAGGCTCAGTTCTACACACTTAAGCTTTCTCTCTTTCAACCCAATGGTCATCATTGCATCATTTTTTGTTCTCTCTGTATATGTGAGTGAAATGACCTGGCAAATCCGGGAATTGTGCATCCAATAGCAGCTTTATCCGGAATGATGCTCGCTCCTCTGTCCAGCCATAAAAAGCACATTGCGGTCGTTTTGAACTGTGTATTTTAAGCAGATTGTTTGGGGACATTTTTGGTTTTAATTCAGGTTGTCTTACGTGCAGTCAATCAGTCATGTGTCGGGGGAGCTACCAGCTTAATGTAGCTAAGATTTTAAGAGAAGATACCAGAGATCTACTGGTATATTCTACTATTATCTACTGGTACCATTGCTCCCAGATTGCTCTGTGGTCTTTGATTGACTTCTAGACCACAATCTAGTTGGGTGTAGTTTGCATTGAGTAACAGTAATGGACTGGCCAATGGGAGAACCAGGATATGGGCTACTGAGGAGAGGTTGAAGGGACCAGTGGCATACGCCCCCACATAGACACAGAACAAATGAAACCAATCAAAAGGGATCATCCCACCCACCCCTCATTGGCCAGTATGTATAAAATTTCAAGGCAGGTTTAAGTTGGCAGTCCAGCCTTGGTGGGTAACAGCATCTCTTTCCTGTGGTTCTACGTGTATCGATTCGCTGGTCGGGGGAATGCACCACTCTACACCAATCCAGGCACTTACGTCTGTATTCTCCTACCTGTGCAACACGTTTAAAATGTTATTAATGGAACATCAAACTAAATTACTTTTACCTCTTTATTTCCCCTCTCTTTAACAGATACGTCTTCCTAATGGGTCTTCAGGATCGTAACGAGAAACTGTTTTACAGAGTGCTGACTTCGGACATTGAGCGATTCATGCCCATTGTATATACACCCACCGTAGGTCTGGCCTGCCAGCATTATGGCCTCACTTTCAGGAGACCGAGGTAAGGAGCACCACAAAAAAAAACAATTTCTACTTAATTTCTATTCATTTTGAGCTTGCATTCTTAATGTTGCAACCAAAAGCTACAGCCAAGGTCACTGATGTCACCCTGAGTGCTAATTTATCATTTTAGTCCCACAAGCATTTACAGCAGGTCCCTGCAGTGAGAAACCAGAAGAAGGAGGAGGAGGTCATTCACACTTGTGTTTTTGTTTTGTGTGTTTTAAGAGGCTTTAAATACAGTGAGAACTGTACGGGTCCTAAAACAGAACCCTGTAGACCACCATTCTTACAGACCACTGTATTCTTCTCTTTAGGAAAGTAGTCTGACAGTAGGAGCTAAACCAGACGGAATTTTTAGGAACTGAACCAAACTTTATTCAGTTTTAAGTGCATTAAAATATTGGGCCATCAGCAGCCAGAGTCCAAGAGAGCAAAATTTGCCATGCTCTCTCTGGGTGGGTAGATGGCGCTCTCTCCCCACATCACACTTATTTTGATGCTGACCGGCACAGGTGTCTGTTATACATTATACACTCATTGTTCATTGTTCAGCTCCATGTAGATGGACTTTCTACAACTACAGAGTATTGTAGTTGGATGGTATGGACCACACAGGACCACCACAGAGCAGGTATTGTTTGGGTGGTGAATCATTCTTCACCCTGACATGGTGGTGGCATGTTATTTGTTGCACTAGTACCGGTGGTTCAGACACAGCAGTGCTGTTGGAGTTTTTAAACATTGTGTGCACTCGTTGTTCACTGTATTAGACACTCCTATGTAATTGGTCCACCTTGTAGGTGTAAAGTCAGAAACAGGAGGTCATCTGTTGCTGTACAGTTTGTGTTGGTCATCTGCTACTCCTTCATCAGTGGTCAAGGACGCTGTCCCCAGGATGCACTGTGGGTCCAAAATGTTGGACCATGCCTACTTTAAAAAACGTAAAAATTCAGTGGAAGGTTCTTTATGAAAGCATTTTTAATGGCATCGCTGCAGTAGATGATTTTTTTGAGTGCAGCCTAATTGTCTCATCATCATCATCATCATCTTCGCCACGGCCTGCACAAGTTAGAGAAAAAGCTGCAATCTTCAGCTACTTTTCTTTCATGTGTGTGGAGTGAGGGGCATTTGAGGGCTGAAATTGCAAAGGGCCAAACACCCAATTACCCAAATGACAGACAGAGCGTGGTGTAATTACAGCAAGGAGAGAGTGGCAGTGAGGGAGGAAGATGTTGAGGTTGGCGGAGAAGGATGAGGGCTGTGTTCTGGGAGAATGGAGAGTGGGCACCAACCTCTGTGGTCTCTTTGTGGCTTTGTGATTTGTGCTTTAATGCTCGTGCCACACAGAGATACATCCATCTGAAACAGTTTGAGCAGGGCGTGATCTGCGTTTAGACCTGTGTTAACACAATTCTTGCTTTTTTATGATTACAGCAAACGGCTCAAGATACGTATATGGTCTCAATGAGACTCGGGTTCTGATGTTCCTTGATTAGTTCTGATACTCTAACTCAGTGTTTCACAACCCTGGTCCTGGAGGCACCCATGCTCTAGAGATTTCAGAGCTCTCCCTGCTCCCAGCACACTTGATTCAACTAATCAGCTCATTAACAGGGCCTGCAGAGTTGCAGGGGCTGTGTTGAAGCTCAAATGTGCAGGGCAGGGGTGCCTGCAGGACCAGGGTTGAGAAACACTGCTCTAACCCTTTATGCATAGTCAGTTTCTGACCATAGATCTGCTCCTGTTGGACATGTTTGGGTGGTGTATCCACTCAGCAACACAACCGTTGATACCCTCATACCAGCTCTACACTACCATTAACGCTGCCGTGTCAGTGTCACTGCAGTGCTGAGCAACGTTATAGTCAGAAACTGCCCAGTCATGAACGGGGTAGAATGGGACAGAATGGAGAAGCTGATAGATTGCAGCAACACATGGACTAAAGTGAGTGTAAACCTATAAAGTGCACCTATATGGTAGGTGTTTCTGATAAAGTAGCTGATGAGTTGAGCTTGGTGCCTCATAAAATGGAAATTGTGCTGAAATAAGGCAGTGAAACCGATCTGATCTTAAGGGGTTTTGATCATCCGGTCAGTGCAAAGCTTTGGCCTCCAACCAATCCTGCAAGATGTTTGGATTTCCAGGGATTTCTATCCATCTGGTTTCGATTGCTGGTCCGTCAGCAGTGGACACCCCACAGCCCAAATTGGGTAGCCTTTGGATCAAACTGTCTGTCGTCCTTCAAGAACGTCTTGGAGTCATCGTCTACTAATTTGACCTCAGTGCAGGCATGGATCAGGCCAACCCATACAACAATCGTTTGGGTTATTGGCACCAGCTTGAAGGTGAAGGTGTGAAATTGTGCGTCATTGTAGAGAAGCTGACTCCAGAAACCAGTTGTTGCCATGACTACAACTCGAGTGTAGCTACTTCATTTACTCTCCAAACCCACCAGTGAACCTACATGTCTGATTGTGTTGGTTATGGTGATGTTGATTATCTGAGGACTACTTGAGGACTACTCTGCATGTATCCCTCCACCATTTTAATAAGTTGTGATTGATAACAGCACATTTTAGACCCCAAATCCTCTCAAAACTGCAGTAAATCAGTATCTCCAGCACCAGGCTGGTGTAATAACTCTCTGGGACGGAGCCTTTAGTGGTTCAGAAGTCCATCCATTCACCACCACTGTGAACCATCCACTCTGAAAGGAGTGCTTCACACCAAACCCTCTCTGAAAGAATAGATGTTTCCACTTAACAAATCATCGATTGGCCGAGGTGCACACGTTCCATCTCTCCATCTATTAAATAACCGTGGCTGTAAACTGTGCAGTGGGGGTGAACTGGGGTGGAATTCTCCATGCTGGCAGGTTCCAGCTGCTTCCACATCCTTTAGGGTGCGTATATGTTTTATGGTGTTATTTTTATGCTGAATTATTCCTCCGGCAGACGAGTGTGAGGTAACCGGATTAAACAAGATTTAGAAATGAAGGGAAATCCAGGTTTTATGCCTGTCGTGGTAGAGCTCTTAGCGGGGTGCCGAGGGGCTGCAGTGCCAGAGCAGATGTTTGGGGTGTTTTATGAAGGAGTGAGAGTGTATGTCCGTGTGTACCTTTCGTTTTTCTGGAGTTGAAGGAGCCTCTGCCTTTTACAGGCCAGCTGTGTTACAGTCAGGTGTGTGTGTGTGTGTGTGTATTACACTGAAATATTGCAACTCTGAAATGGGGGATTTATAGATTTATAGAGATAGATAATTTTATTCATTGAATGATTATGACTCGTTAACAGGCCCAGAACCCAGTGGTGGGTCCAAAGGTTTAATAGACCCTTTTGTACCTGTATTTCAGAGAATTGGAAGTGGAAGAGGACCCTTTATGGAATTCCATTATGGAATTTTCCTCTATTTTTTTTTAAATTATGAGAGAATACATTGAAAACCCCCTAGTCGACACAGAAGTGAAGACATTTTAGTGTTGACATTCACTTTGTCATTATATGAAGGGTTTCAGTTTGCACTGCTTTTTGAAAAAGCCATCGGAGCTCATTTGCATATATTAGTGCGCCTCGTGAAAAACGTTCGAGTTCACAGTTTCATAAGGCTTGAGTTCTGTGCTCTTTCAGCTCTTTGATGTTTATTTCATTCAAAGAGTGTAATTCTCATATTTTACATTCATTATATGTGAAAACGAAAACTCCAGAATCTCAAATTGTTAGAATATTTAATTTTTTATTTAAATTACTAATAAATATGACCTCAAAATATTACAACAAAGCAGAAACATTAACACTATGAATGTATAAATGTCACTTTAAGTGTGGTGTGAATGTGAGCTGTTTTCTGAGCTGGATTACTCACTGAAATTCATCACGCAATGATGAGACAACAGTGGTGATTAGTTTGTTATGATATGTGTATCATGTCTGTAGGTGACTCTGATCCTGAGTTATGAAGTCTAGAAAGCACCACGTAACTGTCTGCAATGAGCAGATCTTTGATCAGATCTGGCAGCAAAAACACGTGACCAGGACATCCCTCCTAAATGTGTTTGATTATATGACCTCACAAAAACAATGACTTTCTCTTTTTCCATTTATGGTCTGTAATGTTTAAATATGTCGTTTAATTTTTATGGACAAAAGTGAGGAAAACTCATTTTTCCATTCTTTGGGAAAGCATGCTGTCCCCCGACCTCCAGTGAACCCAGTGTGTTTGCGTGAGGCAGGGTTATGGTCATATCTCAGTGACTATGACGCCGTCTGATGGTTTGATGGTGGACAACTCAGTGACTCTGTAAGCAGGGTTTAAAGGCATTGAAGCTCCTCCAAAGTGCCTTAACCTCACTTTCCAACCTCGCTGGAACACAAAGAGAGCGTCTCTGCTTTCCTCTTCCCCCTCAGAGTGGTCAGCGTCCATGGGAATTTAAATGGTTAGATATTAATCAGGAGAAAAGAATGAAGTCAGCCTGCAGGCCTTCAGCTGCGGATCCGGCACAATGATCCTGCGCTGAGCGAAGCAGGCGAACAGACTGGCATGGAAAGAATTGGAAAAATGGTCAGGCTGTCCGCTGTCTCTGATGCAAAGTTTAGATGCGTGGGTTTTGTTGCAGTGTGTAGTGCTCTCCCTCCTGCTGGCCCGTGCGATCACTGTCCAGCTGTTTTTGTTTTGGTGCTGCAGCTCCAGATGTGTCCTGTAGTTTCTAGCAGATTACTTCTTACAGGTTCTGTTGATCCGAACAAGACATTAAAGAAAGACCTGAAGGCTCTCATTTGTAGTAATGTGATTAAAGTCATAGCTTCCTCCAGTGCATGTTTACTGCTCTGTCCACCTGCACGTGCTGAACCTGCATACAGACTCTGACTGATCAGAGAGAGGGGGCGGGGCTGATGACATCACTGACCCAGATATTGGCTTATAAAGGAAAACGAGAAGGATTTCCAATTTTCCAACCCAGTTTAGAAGTGCCCAGCATATTCGCCCACCCACACTAGGGCAGGAAACAGTTACACCTATCTGCCAATGCCTCAGCAACATAAAATAACACCAAACAAGCTGTCTAGAGATCAAAAATCATCACAAAAACAATCTAAATCATCACATACACCCTGCAGAGCGTTTGGAGGTGTTCAGTAATAGACCTCTGTGGTTTCTATCATCTATAAACGTGGCTTCAAAGATAAAAACAGAAGTTGTTAAGTCATATTTTGAGAACTGGAGTTACAAACATACACATTCAGGCAGATTCCATTAGAAACAGCCGGAAGCCACTGGCATTCGGAAAGTATTTCAGAGAAAGCCAAGTGTGGCTGTTAGATGCTGTCAGTGTAATTGAAGGTGATGGTGGCTGGTGATAGATAAGACCATGTTCCTGCTGTCGAATAGGAATGAGCTCCTCTATTAAGTGGTATGCATAACCTCTTTCCAGAGGGGCCCGACCTTCCACCAGAGATTCCTTCTTCTGTTGAGGTTGACTGGCTGGCTGTTGCCCAGCCTGAAACTGGGATTTTGACTGGTTTTATTGATGAGTTTGTCTAGTTGTCTTTTCCAACTGAATTAAATCCCAGTTTAAATGCCAAAGGAGCTTCCAGTGCAGGTTTACCGCTCGGTCTGGTGTTGATGTCACTGACCCAGATATGGAGTTATAGAGGGAAACAAGGAGGAAGGGGCTGTTTGCTCTCTTTCTTTGCACAGTGTTCAAATCCCTGGTTCTGCCGCTGAGTTCAGTTGGTGTTCTGTTGTCCCGTACCCCGTTTTAAGCAGTGATTTGGATTTGTTCTGCTGATGAATTTCACTCATGGTTTTCATTGTCCTGCCCACTGAAGCAATGATTTTGATTGGTTCTGTTGCTGAGTGTAACTGGTTTTCTCTGTTAAAAGCCAGATCGATTCTGCTGGCATTTTTAGTTGGTTCTGTTAATGAGTTTGACTTGCTTGCCCTGTTTTGCAGAAAGAGAAGCAAGTTTTTTGTCACATTTTGTTGGACAGTGTCCTGTCCGTACAGAAAAAGAATGTAGTTTTAAACGTAACTGAGGAACTCCTTCATATAGTACAGCAAAGCACTAACAAAGTGACCAGATTTTTCATTTCTTCGGGTTAAATTGTGTCACTTTCATATTCCATATGTATTCTGCGTGCGTTTTGTTCTTTGTTCATTACTGTAAAATCGCTTTAGTGTCGAGTGGCCTGTGTCTCCTCACTTCATTTCTCTGAAACCTTTCAGCTGTGAAATGGGCTGAAAATGGAGAGATCACAGGACAGAGTATTTGGGTTGGCCTTAAAGAGGAGCTTTTAATAGCTTGGGAATGAATTGGCGATGCCAGAGTGTGCTTTATAAGGCCTAATAAAAACACAGCACTTCATGCTGCAGGCTTCTTGGCTTATTAAGGAGAAGAGGACGCTGCAGTCAGACTGGTTTCTGTGTGTAACCTCGCAGTTACTGTTTGGTGTCACATGCAAGCAAGTCTGCATTTGCCTGTTTTGGAGGCTTTGTCAGCGGACATTCGTCTAATGAGTGCCCTGTTAGGAACGTCCACAGCTCTGGAGGGGCTGGGAAAGTCTGCTTGAATCAGTGAGTCTGTGGTCAGATTTTTATTGTCATCCTTAAAGTCCAGAAGCTGTTGGAAAGCAGCACCGAGGAACCAAGGAACAGTGTCCCACAGACTGGTGATTGTTTTTATTATGCTTTTATTTCGAACATTTTTGGGCCTTCAAAGTAATTCAGTTTGTGCAAAGCACTGACCAGTAGAATGGGATGCTTTGGAGCAGACATGATCACATGACCCCGAGGTCACCGTGCCCAGTGCTGTGCATTTGAGTGCACTAGAGTGGTATAAAGCCTATGGAGCACTGGAAGTGGAACTAATTCATGGAAAAGGCTGGCCGCTGTAGTTTCCAGTGCACTTGTGAAAATGTGAAATTAAATTGCACCCTGCTTTGATGCACTGGAGGTCCATTCATATGAGGTGACGTTTATGACCAGCAGGAATAGTGTGTGTTGCCGGGATGCAGCTTATGTAGGCCATAAACCTGCTTATGTTTATAGAACAGTATTACAACTTTAATGGCTCCTGTGCATGAATTTGGAGTTATCAGCCAGGCTGTGGAGTACAGAGTGGAATTGCTGGAAGATAAGTCATCTGCTATCGGAGTGATGTAGAGTCAGGAATGAGGGAGTGAAGCTATGAGGAACAGCTTGGGCGTGCTCCAGAGGGGTGATTGTACAGAACTGTCAGGAAGAATATTGGAGTCGGTTATATGGGCTGCCATGTTGCAGAAGTAAAGATTTATATTGTTATTTTTAGGTAATTATATGTAATTACATTATTTATAACAGCAATTTACTTGCTGGACGAGACCCTGCGATGGACTGCTGCCCTGTCCAGGGTTTATTATTGCTATACATCCAATGATTCTGGGTTGGACCCACACCAAGCACAGCCCTGACCCAGAAGAACAGATAAGAAGATGGATGGATAGTTGGATAAAATGAATGCTGGATGCTCTGTGTATTTTTTCCCAATTAAACATTTTATCCCAGGTCCATTCATCTCAGTGCCTTCTAATTTAGGAGCTCTTAGAACCCTAGAACCGCACTTTACGGGCAGTCACGTGCAGTTTCCAGTGCATGTTTACTGCTCTGTCCATGTGTACATGCTCAACCTGCATACAGACCCTGACAGATCAGAGAGAGGCGGGGCTAATGAGGTCACTGACCCAGATCTTGGGTTACAGCAACAAATTTGCTCACACAGTGTTCAAATTTCAGAATAAAAGTCCTGAGAAGGGACAATACCAATACATATATAAGTAAAAGACATTTAGGTAGTTTTTTTCCTAAATTCTTTTAGTCCTTATATGCAAAAATAATTTAAAAAGTGTACTTGCAAGTACATTTTTGCTCAAAACAGTCATACAAATACATATTTCAATTCTCCGGAGTAGCCTAGGAAATATCTGGCTTGAATAAATCTGGAATGAAAACAAATAATGGTTAAATACTTTTCTAATGTTTTTTTGTGGAAAATGTACATCAAACTATGAAAACATCCCACAAAATTAGCCCAGAGTTTTAAAGGATACTAGTGTAAACATGAATACGGTATGTTCCGAAACCGTAATTTAATTGTGGCTAATTGAAGGAGATAAGCAGATGGCTGGATGGATATTTGGATGAGATGGATGAGGCTTCTGTTTTGGTTGGATACTCTGGGCTTTATCCCAGTCGAGCACGAGTGTCATAAGTACTATTGTATCCTATCTGCATCTGTCTCGGGGTCTTCTGACGTCATAAGAGTGACCTAATTGAAATACTTCAGGAAGAAAACAAGTGAGCTCTGTCCGTTGTGGAAGTTAAGAGGTTCTGGCAGCGGTACAGTACAGTCTGAGCAGCAGGCGTGATTTCATACGTCATTAGTTCAGTGCTCAGTTTGGAGCATGAATTCATCACTTACTGTTATTCATAATTCAGAGGGTGAAATAGTGGAGAGCTGCACTGGCCGTTGCAGAGGTAAACTCGGGCCTGGCCTGAGTCCAGCTCTTTAACTCCATGATCAGCATTCTTGACCAAACGTGGATCTGGTTCCAACTGACCTCTGAGGGATTCCTAAGCACAGGTCAAAGGTCAAAGACCTTAATGAGAGAGCAATGTTATTCTTGCATTACTGTATTATTACATTATCCTGCGTTTCCGCCAGATAACTCATATGCAGCGTATGGGTTTTATTACAGCTTATAGTTTCATTGTCCCGCAGCTGACCGTCTGAATATTTGTCCCACTTGGTGTGAAAGTGTCCCTGCATGTCCTATAAAGGACCTAAAGTGCTCCGTCATCTGGATGAAAAGTCTTGTGTGGGACGTTGTTAAATCTGCTTTTACGGTGGACATGCTGTGTGCCGTTCCCACAGACGTGTAAAACTCAATCCACATTTTTCTATAAAAATATCTCCATAAATCAGTGTCATATGTATAATTTTTGACATGTATTATATGGGGACAGGGGTGCGGGGGGCTCCACTTTTCAGTAATGTAGAGTTTATGTGGAAATCTATGAATAGTGTAGTTCTTCGCTCACTGCCCAGCTGTCACGCTCCATATCGTATCAGTACTGCTTTTCCATGGCTACGTTATACCCACTTCAGGGGTACGGCCACTGCATGCTGATAATACACTTGCACTGTGTGTCCAAATGTTTGTGGACACCCTTTCTAATGAACGCATTCAGCTGCTTCAACAATCATTGCTAACACAGATGTGCAAATGCACACACAGCTTTTGTAGTTCTTATTGGCACCTTATTGGCACCACTAATGCCAGGCATGGGCTAGAGGGATATACAGTGCTCCATACAGTACTTTTGATTTGGAGAGATTGGGGATGTGGCGGGGCATTGACCATCCGGTATCCTGATGTCACTAATTCTCCAGTGCTCTAAAATGGGTTGAAAACCCTACCCTGGGAGTATGATGGGGACAATAATTTGCGGACATTAGGGAGCTGCTATCAATATGTGGGAGAATCCCATGCCTTCCGGGAGATGTGAGATGTCTGAAATGGCTTTATTAATATTAGCTAGCATCAACACCAGCTTCATAGCATCATCCTCACGCCATAAATGCATGTCTGATTTCATAGTGACCCTGCTGACCCTCAGGGCCTCATCTCAGTTCCTTGAGTTTATTCTCGTCAATGTAAAACAGATCAGTGCTGTTTCCATCTTATAACTGCCATAATTAACACAGCGGCACACGCAGAGCATAAACACAGGAGTGAAGGACGTGTGATGAGTCAGACCCGCCGGTCGATGCCGCTGTAAGGGACTGTTCAGCCCAGAGCCGACTGTACCCCAAACTTTATGAATCACACTAATAGATGGAAAATGTGGCTGAAATATATCTGCGCCCGGACTTTACACTGGAGTGCAGATGCCTTTAACAGAGCGTGTGTGTGTGTGTGTGTGTGTGTGTGTGTGTGTGTGTGTGTGGGTGTGTGTGTGTATAGTGGTACTTTCCTCTGTTATGTAAGTTTGTGTAATTTGAGTGCTTTGGCAGTCTAGACCTTCAGCCATGGAGCTGCCTGTGTCTAACTCCCACACACACGCACACACGCACACACACACACACACACACACACAAACGCTCAGACACACACACGCTCACACACATTCATTGACTGATTCATACTCAGGTGAAAAGTCCTGAGTCCTGTATGAATGTAATTAGAAGTGTCTGTCTGTCTTCATGTCTGATTGTTGCATGTTTTTGGACGTATGTGTCTTTAGCGCTGTTCGGAGTGGGATTGGTTTTACCTGGGGAGGTGGAGTAAAGTATTTTTACTACAGGATGTCTGTGAAATTTATGGCCGATTGGCCTGGAATAAGAAAATTCAGTATAAATGTCAGTGATGGGAGTAACTGCTTGATTTGCACTGACCGCTCCTCAATAAATAAATGCATGATTTGTGGCTTGACCGCTGATAAAGTATTAGAGGGTGATAATCAGGTATGTAACCCACTAGTGATGGAAATGGAGTTTGAAAATAACTACGCTACATTCAGTGGGACTGAACCAGCCTGTATGCATCCTCTCACACAGCCACTGTTTCATCCACACAAGAGGCTCTTAGAGGCTACTTTTGGGTGGTGGACCTCTCGGTGAGAGATCGTTGACTAATAGACACACATAATGTTCTCACACACAGTAAGGGTTTCCCAGGAATGTTTCCATTGATTGCAGCACTTCCTTGGCCTGTCCTAGCATTTATGGGACCAGCTGGGACACCAGCTTTGGCAATCTATGAGTGTGCAGGATCATCTGCAACATCTGCGGACAGGTGTGCTGCAGGATTCCTTGTGGAACCTGTAGGCCTCCATGCCTAACCATGTCTCATCTTGTGTCCAGGCTCGAGGCCCCACAGGGTACTAGAGCCTCCTTTGAATTGTACAGTTTTCACCAATAAACTTGTAATTACTTGTAATTATGTGCAAAAATATGAAATATTCACACATAGAAACACATGGATTCCTGCTTATTTTTGCAAATCTGTCTGTCTTAAGCCATCTGTGTGTGTGTGTGTGTGTGTGTGTGTGTGTGTGTGTGTGTGTGTGTGTGTGTGTGAAGGTATGAAGGGCTGTGTGGTTGAGCTGGAGCAGTTTGTCTGCAGAAAAACACCAGAAGACCTTTGCTCTAGAATTCTGAGCATCTGGACTGTCATTCCCAACTGGATCAGATAGCCAGACCAGTTGATGCAAAGACAGATGGACAGACAGACAGACAGAGAGAGAGAGAGAGAGAGAGAGAGAGAGAGAGAGAGACTGACCTGGGTTAGCATTGTTGACTGAGGCTGTAGGTCAGATGGGCCTGTGGTTGGGGTCATGTTGAGTTTTAACATGACCCTCACCCCTGCTGTGGGCTTTAGGGGTCAGTGTCAGGTCAGCCTCAGGTCACCAAAGCGACTGAGATAAACTGTAATATAATGCATTCAATTATTGTGCTCACAGTTTGGCTGGCCTCCAGTTGCACATTTGCCTAAGGCAGGGGTCACCAACCCTGCTCCTGGAGAGCTACCGTCCAGCAGACTTTAGATTTCATACTAATCCACCCCATCTGATCCAACTATTAACTGCCTTCAGAAGATCTTGATTGGTTAATGGGGTGTGTTTAGCTGCCACTTGCCAAATGTGGTGGGGAAATTTGATCAACCCACATGCCCCAGTGGTGGATTAGCAGTGTAGTAGCGTAAATGACCCGAGCAAACAGAACTAAAGACTGTGGTGGACCAGGAGGTTGGTTCTCCAGTTTCTTGTCACCCTGAAACTCGATTAGAGTGTGGAAACAGGTGATCTGGCCCGGGCTTGTTGTAACTCAGGGAAGTGTTTGCTTCCTGTTTGAAGGTTACCTATTTTTTACTATGGGTCAATAAATGCACGTTAGGTGGCACAGAGATGCCACCTGTTTACATTTACATGGCATTTAGCAGATGCCCTTAATCAGAGCGACTCACTTAGATATTCTTAGCTAGTAGATGAGGCTATAATCCAGATTCTGCAGCACAGAATTGTTGACAAGCAGCACAGTGTTGCGTTTGATTATGTGACCAGTCCTGAAGAGCGCTGCTGGTGTTCATGGTAGGACTGGGTGATATGGGCAAAAAATCATATCCCAATATATTTTAGTTGAATGGCATTATATGATATATGATGTGACATATACAGTGTGAAAAAATTAGGACACCCCATGAAGTCCTTTGTCTTTACTATCTGTAAACACTGTACAGAGCCCACCTTCCAGCTACTGGACCTGGACAGGTTTCCCAACCTGCTGTCGCTGACTATGTAGACACACAGACCCTAATTAGTTGTTACTGTTACTATTATGTCCACCAGCGACTAACATCACTTCAGTAAACCTGAGCATTAGAACAGACGAGTGAGGGTCCAGTCTTAATAAGTAGTTTGACCAGTGGAGGAGGGGTCCTCCCTTGTGAGCCTGGTTCCTCCCAAGGTTCCTTCCTCCAGCTCCACATACCAGGTCCACTGTGCCTGATGCCAAGTGTGGTCTGTGTATTAAAGGATTAACGTATTGATCAATGAAAGCACCTTCCTAATATCCAAAGACACTTCACACTCATATACACTGCATATACTCAACCAGAGACCACCGTCCACCTGGAGGCTGTGGGTCGGATGGGCCTGAGTTAAAACTCAACATGACCCTCAACCCTGCTGTGAGCTTTAGGGGTCAGCGTCGGGTCAGCTTCAGATGAACAATAGTGAAGGAGCTTCACTCAGAACTTGGTGATGAGTTTATGGGACACTGCAGAAAGGTGAACACTCTTTTGTCCCCCACATGACCTGGTCAGTTATGAGCATCATAAAAGCCAAGTCTTTCAGATCCGTGAAGCAGGTTCTGATACTCCTGTTAGGCTTTTTGGTAGATGATGATCTGATGATCAGCTCTCTGCTGAAACATTGCAGTTCAAATTCACATCATGATTCTCACTGATGAAGGAAGGCGTAACTCTTAGAACCTGAGAGCCACACTAGGCCTTATAACTCAGGAGCAGAGTAACGTACAGACCTGATACACACATCATAACAAACTAACAATTTTAGTGCATGTTTACTGCTCAGTCCAGGTGAACATGCTCAACCTGCATGCAGACTCTGACTGAGTGTCCAAATTTCAGAATAAGATGGTTCTTTTTTTATTTGGACTGCTTTCGAGTGTTTTGAAGACAATATTATAAATATTAATAATGAAAATTCAATTGTACAATCAATTTCCTACAGCTTTACGAACCTGTGCCTTTGTCTTACCGACACAGTTGTTATCTTTAGCAGTAAAGGCCATGCAGGTGCCTTACTGTTCCTTAGCTCCAGTGCATCCTTAACAGAGGTTCAGTCAGTCCTGCTTTCTCCTATTTCACATCCAGCCCTGAGCCCTGAATCTGCTGACCTCTCAGTCTGGACTTGACTCAAGGCCCTCTGGTGTGAAATCTCACAGTTCGTGTGATCGGTGTGGAATCTGTAGCGTTTTCCTGCAGAATTTCCAACAAGTCATGTTTGAGTGTGTGTGTGTGTGTGTGTGTGTTATATTCTTTCACTCTCCTTTTCTCTCATATGGGTTAGTAAAGCATGCAGTAGGTCTAATATCTCTCTCCTCTCTCTATTCAGGGGTCTTTTCATCACCATCCATGACCGAAATCATATCTCCACGCTTCTGCAGAGCTGGCCAGAGAGGGACATTCGAGTGAGTTTCTATTTATTCCGGCTGCCTTGAATAAACAGGACGTTCCACACGAACACCGAAATGCCGGGTGATTCCAAAAAACATTGATTCCCAATTTATAGGAATTTCACAGTGAAAATGGTCTCATAAACTCCTAATTATTTGCTTGTTAGGCATTAAAAAGTCATTATGAAGGTGATGTCATCCCTAGAGGCTTGTGGTAAACGGAGAGGGTGCAGTGGGAATGAAGCTGTAAAAATTTTAACACTCCCACAGCTGCGTCACTCCGATAATGGGAAATGTTATTGGTTTGGTTTGAGATCGTGGGATCGATCACATCTGGTAACAGAGCTGATGATTTATTTTGAAACACATTTGTTCAGTCATTAAGAATAAGAGCGCATTCGAAGCACTTAATTCTGTAAAAACTTAATTATAGGGCCCGTATGCAGTGGCATGCAAAAGTTTGGGCACCCCTGGTGAAAATGTCACCGTGAACAGTAAAGCTGAAGATGAAATGATCTCCAAAAGCCATGATGTTTAAGCAAAAGGCATTTTTATTTTCAAAATCAAAGCAAAAATTTGTACCACGACTTGAGTTAAATCTTCCTGAAATCCTATGAGCAGCTGCCTCTAAAAGGTTGATTGAAAATTTGATTGAAAATGGAAAAAATTGAATGGGGGCATGTGTGTGTGTGTGTGTGTGTGTGTGGCAGGCGGTGGTGGTGACGGACGGCGAGCGGATTCTGGGACTGGGTGATCTGGGCTGTTATGGCATGGGCATCCCTGTGGGTAAACTGGCTCTATACACAGCCTGTGGGGGGGTGCCCCCCCAACACTGCCTGCCAGTCATGCTGGACGTGGGCACAGATAACGAGGTAAGCGTCTCAGGGACGAAGCTGCATCTAAATGTAAATGCAGCTCGTTACGTCCATTAGAAATGGTTACAGCTGTAATCTGAGTGTGTGTGAGTGTGTGTCTGTTGACCCCATCGATTAAACAGCTGTTCACAGCTGTTCACACCGTTCACACCGATATGATCTGATATATCTTTCTTATATCTGATTTGAGACACCGAGACACTTCAGTAATGGAAATCAGCTTCTTATGATCAACCACGGTGTCTTTTACTGTGTGTAGGAAAATGGCAGGTCAGGCTGAAACAGCAGAAGGCACAGAATAGCAGTGTGGAGTGTGTGTGTGTGTGTGTGTGTGTGTGTGTGTGTTATATTTAGTAGTTGGTCTGTATACACTCGGTCTACATCAGCTGAGCCAAAGGCGTGGCACCACATGCACATGGGCACCACACCACTAAACCGCTGGCAAAACTTCTGAGGAGCAGTGCCAGAGGCAGTTTCCTGGCCACATACACACGTGTGTTGGGGGCATGGCAGTGGTGTGGGGGGAGACAATAAGAGGTGCAAACTCTTAGCATAGGGAAATCGCTCATGTGTTAGGAAACAGTTTAACTGGTTTTATTTACCTCAAACTGGAACCAGAACTGCTGGTCAACTCTGTCAACGTCAGCTGGACCAAATGAAAGTTCTACATTATAGTCCAGATCTGTTGTTTCAGACCAGGGCTGCTGTTCTGGATTGGTTTTGTCATTGTTGACGGGCTCTGATGTTCTGTCAGATGTTGAGGAATGTGACTGGTCTTCTAGACTAGGGGCTGGAATATTTCTTCATTATTTTCTGTTTTTTTAGGCAATATGTAACATAGTCTTTTAGTCATAGTCATCCAGCCATCCATCCATCCATCCATCCATCCATCCATCCATCCATCCATCCATCCATCCATCCATCCATCACTTATCCGGGGTCAGAGTCGTGGGGCAAAATCCTTAGCAACGAGGCCCAGACCTCTCTCTCCCCAGCTACTTCGTCCAGCTCATTTCAGATCACTCCAAGGCCTTCCAAGCCAGGCAAGAGAAATCTCTCCATCTTGTGTCTTCCCTGGGGTCTCCTCCTGGTCCTGAGTGATCTGAGAAGCTATTTTGTCATGGACAATAGGCCTTGGTAGAGTCTTTCTGTGCAAAATGGTCCTAAGTTGAGGACAGACAAAGTGTGATCCAGTTTCACCTCCGTGTGCAGACATTAGAGTACTCTAATAGGGTCACCTAGGCCTCATTCTGGAGCCAGGCTTGGGGAGGGGCTCCTTGGCAAGTGTCTGGGGACTGGGTCTGTGTGGTGTCCCTTTCACATGGGCCCAGGGTCCTCAGATACATATCAAGCCAACGACCATCTCTTTTCAAACTGTTGACATTGCATCATTACTGGGCAGCCAACGCACTTGGAGAAAAGTGCCTGGTCCACAGCTCGGATACAACATCTAACAGTTGTCTGTGCCAACCAGCATCACACCGGTTGTGATGTGAAGAGAGCGCCATCTACCAACAAGAGAGAGCATTTTGCTCTGTCAGACTCTGGCTGCTGATGGTAAGCAGGATGACCCAGGATTTGAACCTATATTCTTTGGATCATAGTGCTTGTGTAGTAGTGCAGAGTTAGCCCCAGATCTAACATTTTTGATCAACTCTGATGTTCTACACGAATTCAGACAATCAAGATGAGATCCTGAGAGCCTGTTGGTTCAGAAATGTTCCCTTCTCTTTTTCCAGTAGATTGCTGGGGAGTTAAGTTGCTCAAGGGCACTTCAGTCACACCCTGCCAGTTCAGGGATTCAAACCAACAACCTTCCAGTCAAGAGGCTGGTTCCCAAACCACCAGACCATGGCTGCCACATTCTACAGCAAGTCTGATGTCATAGATTGGGACTGCTGTCCTGGATGGTGATTTGACTGATTGGAAGTATTGCAATCAGAGCGAGCAGCAGGACAAGTGTGTGGGAGTTTGACTAGTCAGCATTTCAGAGTGTTTATGGGCCTCAAAATACAACTTTAACAAGAGAACTATAGGACTTTGATCTGCTGTACTCTGTGTGTGTCCCGAGAGAGAGACAGAGAGAGAGAGAGAGAGAGAGAGAGAGAGAGAGAGAGAGAGAGAGAGAGACAGACAGACAGACAGACAGACAGAGAGAGAGAGAGGAGAGAGAGAGCGAGAGAGACAGACAGACAGACAGAGAGAGAGAGAGAGAGGAGAGAGAGAGAGAGAGAGAGAGAGAGAGAGAGACAGACAGACAGACAGACAGACAGAGAGAGAGAGAGGAGAGAGAGAGCGAGAGAGACAGACAGACAGACAGAGAGAGAGAGAGAGAGGAGAGAGAGAGAGAGAGAGAGAGAGAGAGAGAGAGAGAGAGATACAGACAGACAGAGAGAGGGAGTGAGAGATACAGACAGACAGAGAGAGGGAGGGAGAGAGTGAAGGAAAGAAAGAGAGAACACATTTTCCCTGATATGTCATTATTTTACCTTCATCGTCGTTATATATGAATCGAGGACTTAGGTTTGACCTCAACATTGTTAGGGATACAACAACCACCAATGAATATGAGGCATGTTTTTTAAATAACAGCCCTTTTCTCATGAACACTTAATCGCTGTGCAGAACAGTGCTGCCAAGTAAATAACACAACCAGTGCAATAAAGAACACAATAAAGGAGCTCCCTAAAATGCTCTGCGCAAAAGAAACTAAAAAGATTAAGACAGTGTGGAGAACCTGGAGAATGGAGACACTAGGCTGCTTTAAATACTCAGCCCTCGGCTTTCAGAGACTAGAATGGCACTGGATCCGGTCAGGAATCATTGAAGCTCAAGGATGTCTTCCCTCATTCGTATGGTTTGGGGAGTTTCGTCCTCCTGTAATATTGGTAGGACATGTCCCTACCACCCATATACAAACATACACCCTTGTGTCATACCCTGAAAGCATGCGCAGGTTCACTGGAGGGTTTGGATAGTAAGTCAAATAGTTGCCGTAGTCGTGGCGATACCTTGTCCTAATGGTTGTAAAGAAGTCTGCGTTAGTAAGTTTCTCTCGAATGAACCACAGCTTTCCCACAAAGCCCACCAATGTTCATCACAAACACTGAATATGGAATCTTCAGAAGTCTCCCAGAATCTACAGTCCTCTGTTGGTGCACTCGTCGGCCTGGTCTGGATGCAGCCTGGGGCTGAACTCTTCCATTTTCATTATAATCTATTGTGATGACAGAGTTAATGATGCCCTTTCACTGTTTGAATGTTGGTGTGTGTGTGTGTGTGTGTGTGTGTGTGTGTGTGTGTGTGTGTGTGTGTGTGTGTGTGTGTGTGTGTGTGTGTGTGTGTGTGTGTTTTGAGGGAGTATCAGGAGCAGCTGGATAATGAAATGAGTCTTATTAGAGGATTAAGGCTGCTGTTGTTTCCTACAAAGCAAAATGCCTGTGGAGTGAATTCTGAATGTCTGAACGTTCTAGACACTGCCTGCTTTTTTGGGTCTAATGTTCTAGGTGGGGTGTTGTTCTCCTTTTGATGTACTATTCTACTAGGACTACTTTTCTAGATGGGATTGGATGTTCTTTACCGGCTCTGTCTAGAATCGGACATTCTAGACTGTGGTTGCTTTTGTTTGGTAGTAGACAGGGATGTGCTAGACTGAATCAGTCATTCCTTCTCCAGCTCCTTCTCCAGCTCCTTACACACACCAACACATTAAACTCCACCCACTCACTGCACAGCCTGCAGCTCCGTCTCCAGCTCCATACTCAGACCAACACATTCACACGACTGACCAGCCTCATGAGTGTCAGAGACACACAGACTACGGCCTAAAGTGTATTTTTTCAAACATGGTAACACACAGTCAATCCACAAACACAAAGGGAACACTTCCCTGAGCCACAATGAGCCCTGAGCTCATCGTCTGTTTCCCCGGGGTAATGGAGTCTCTATGTCCGTACGCCTCCCGTTGAGGCAGTGAAGGATGAGTTGTGAGAGACTTGGCTTGGCCTTAGTGTCTTGTTTACGTCTTGTGTATTACTGCTGTTGTTTTGTTGTTGGTGTTCTGGAGCATGTGAGTGCCAATGACCATTATGTTCAGTAAACAGTGGGGCTGCGTTTGACCAAGTTTATAAAGCGGTTCAGTACATGTTGTGCCGGACTGTTGTCTTACTCTGTAAACACTTCCTGTGTGTGATCGTGGCGTGAGTAGTGTGTTATCTAAACAGGGCCGGTTCTCAGACTGGGGGTCTGTGGGATCTGGGTGGAGCAGAAGGCCACACAGGTTTCACTACTGAAGCCAAGTAGCCTCATTATCTGCACTGCTGCTGGACCACTGTGATGTGCACTCATTTCGGATATCCCCTCAAATGACCTCACGCACACATGCACACACGCGCACACACACACACACACGCACACACACACACACGCTCGCACACACACACACTGAAAGATGACCTGATGATGTCATCCCACACAATGTGCTGTCTGTCTGAGGTTTTGAGAGGCTTAAAGCAAGCAGAAATCAAAACTCTCTCTCTCTCTCTCTCTCTCTCTCTCTCTCTCACTCTCTCTCTCTCTCTCTTTCTCAAACACACACACTTCTCACTTTCTCCTCTCTCATCTTTTTCACTCTTTCTCTTCCCTCTCTCATTTCTCTCTTTTTCTCTCTCCACTCTTCCCCTTTCAGTCTCTCATCTACCTTTCTTTTTTGTTGTCTCTCTCTCTCTCTCTCTCTCTCTCTCTCTCTCTCTCTCTCGCTGTCTCTCTCACACACACAAACACAGTTTCTGTATGTCTGTGTGAGTGTGTGCTTGTGTGTGTGTGTGTGTGTGTGTGTGTGTGTGTGTGTGTGTGTGTGTGTGTGTGTGTGTGTGTGTGCGTGTGTGTGTGTGCGTGTGTGTGTGTGAGAGTGTATATGTGTGTGGTGATGCAGAAAGAGTTCATTCTCACCTGAAAGAGGTTGCATTACCTCATTACTCATTTCAGCCAACTCAGCACACACACACACACACACACACACACACACACACACACACACCAAAGGGATTTCATCTTGCCCTCCATTAGAAAACAGAGATAAACCAAGAAATAGGGAAAATTGCATTTTATTGATTTCTAAGCAAGCGTCTCCATGACTACACACACACACACACACACACACACAGCCATTTAATGTACTATCTAATCCCCCCACTGAACCCATGTGCGTTTGTTGGGGTTGTTGATGATGGTAAGACAGTGGCAAACCTGGTCAGATATGTTTTTTTCAGGGGAATATTTTGCCCCACCGGTTTAATGATATGTGATTAAATCTTCTCTGAACTCAGATCTCAAATAGCCATTTGGTGTGATTCGTGTCTGTGAGGGAGCTTTCAGAGTGTCCAGAGGTTCCATTCACCACCACTGTGAATAAAATGGGAGCGGGACAGGAGGGAAGCGGGATGTGAATGTATTGATTGGCAGGTAGCTCATGCTGAGTGTTGGATGCTGTTGGAAGTGAGATTGACTGATGCGATCTGAACTGACCTATTCTGCTCTCAGCCTTGGGCAACAAACCAACACACCTGTTTCACATTACAGAAGGTGGATGATTTACACTGACAGCTCCATGTTTTGTGTTTCTGTGTGTGTGTGGGTGTGTGTGTGTGTGTTTTGACTCAACTAACCAAGCTGATTATTAAAAAATATAAATTTTTGGAACATAGACACGTCCAAAAACTGAAGATACACAAAATTACTTATGCTCTCTCTCTCTCTCTCTCTCTCTCTCTCTCTCTCTCTCTGTAGGAGCTCCTAAACGATCCTCTGTATATTGGTTTGAGGCACAGACGCGTGCGAGGCTCAGCCTATGATGAGCTGCTGGATGAGTTTATGAAGGCTGTTACTGACAGGTACAAAAAGACATATTTACACAGCACTGCTCTAATGAGCTCCTCCTCAGTGTATATCACAATACCTACATTTAGAGTTATTAATATTCACCCTAATGAGAGACTGTAGCTCCTCCTCCTCAGTGTATATCACAATACCTACATTTAGAGTTATTAATATTCACCCTAATGAGAGACTGTAGCTCCTCCTCCTCTGTGTATATCACAATACCTACATTTAATGTAAAGGAGTATATAGTACTACTTTAGTACAAAGTAGTGTGTGTGTGTGTGTGTGTGTGTGTGTGTGTGTGTGTGTGTGTGTGTGTGTGAGACTGCATCTCTTTGGGTCTTTGCTGTGTTTGAAACTCTGAACCTCAACGCCTGATTCCTTTCCAGATGGCAGGAAAACAGCGTAATAACGGGGTAGATGCTGAAAGCGCAGTGAACGACGGCGCTTTTCCCCGAAAGAGTGGAATTGGCGGAAAATGAAATGATTACAGGTTTAAATAGATTATAATGAGTGATTACAGTCTGGTGATTTTTAATATACTCTACGTGCTTGAAGCATGAGATGACTACCAAAAACCACCCCCCGTCCCCGGTCTTCTGTCAGACGGATGTGCTCAGCACAACGTCTTCAAGCTACAGAAAAGGGGTGTTTTTTGTTGAACTTGGGCAGATCCTTCAGGAATGAAACTCAGATCGTGCAGCTGGCTTCTGTGTCTGTAGGGCAGTAAGCAGGATTGCTGTGCTGAAATGTGAGTCTGTAAGTGTGTGTGAATGTACTGATGATCCATGTAAGTGATTACAATGTTAGAGTGAAAGGATCAGTTTATTGGGGGAATCTGTACAATTGAAAGGAGGCTCTAGTACCTTGTTGGGCCTCTAGCCTGGATATAAGATGAGACACAGATGGGTATGGAGGCATGAAGGTTCCACAAATGGACGTGTAGATCCTGCACATGTGGTTGCTAGGTTCTTGCTTGGTGGTTACTATGCTGATGAAGGGTTGTTATTATATTACTATTGTGCTGTTAGGTGTGTGCCCTGGTGTTGCTTGGTAGTTTTAATGAAGGTTCTACATGGTTGTTCTGGTATTGCCAGGTGGTTGCTAAAATTCGAGTATTCACGGTTGGTATGAGGATGCTTGGTAGCTGTTAGGTGATTACTGTGATGTATGTTGATGGTTGCCATGGTATTCTTAGAAGTTTGCTCTGGTGTTGCCAATTTGATTCTAAATGGGAGTGTTCATAAGTGGATGGTATGGGTTTGCTAGGCAGCTATTAGGTGGTCTCTGTGGTGTAGGTGGAGGGATGCCATGGTGTTGCTAGATGGTTGCTCTGGTGTTGCCAGGTGGGTTCTAAATGAGAGTGTTCATAACTGGTTGGTATGGGTTTGCTCAGCAGCTATTAGGTGGTGTCTGCAGTGTAGGTAGATGGTACTACAGTGTTGCTGGATGGTGTTGTTACAATGATTCTGGGTGGTTGCTATGGCTTTGCTAGAAAATGGTTATTGATATATATTAAACATGTTTCTCCATAGAGCTTAAAATCACCTCTTACTGACACCCTCTACACCTATGATATGATTCTGATGATTTTGTAAAGGGTCAGGACATGAGATTCACACATATGTCCACTCTGTATCACAACTATCTCTACTACTATCTCCAAATCTATAGGTATTAAAAGAGGTTATCTAGTGTCCAGGGAAGGCTTTCTACTCTATTTTGGAGCATTGCTGTGAAGATTTGATTGCATTCATTGACATTGACTGCTCCACCTCACTTTACACCCCTCAAGTACATGCCTAGTATTAGTCCCGGTGCCAATAAGTCGATATTTATCTGCTCCAGAGAGTCCTATTTTATTGGCCGTACAACTCTATTGGGGCTAGACATGCTGTGTGTGCATTTGCACATCTGTGTCAGCAATGGTGCAACTTAACATAGCTGAATGCATTCATTAGAAAAGGGTGTCCAACATATAGTGTGGATGGATTTGGTGTTTCAGTTTAATAAAACACACACACACACACACACACACACACACACACACACACACACACACACACACACACACACACACACAAACCTGTCTAAAGTGAAGCAGTTCAGCAGAACTGTTTTTCAGATGCTAAACGGGGGAAGTATGTTTTGCAGCTCTTTTATGGCCCAATTAATTCAGGAATAGACTTTTCTGTCGCAGGAGCTGAAGCTGCCAGCAGGGGGGCTGGATGTCCTTTCAGTCCTATAGAACTTTTTAAAACTTTCTTCTGTGCAGCATCAGAGTCTGCCTCGGGGCCACGGCCCATGTCAAATCATTTAATCACAGCTCCATCCTTTCCCACCGTCAGACACAAGGTCGTATATCATCTCCATCACTATTGCAGTGGGGCCCTAAAACAGGGGTGTTCAGCCTCCTGCCCCAAGGCAGAGGAGGCAGGGAGTCTACAGGGCATCTATGTTATTAAAACAGATACTGAATAATTCATAATGGATACTGAGTAATTCATTCTGGTACAAAATAGATACTGAATAATTCATAGTGGATACAGACTAATTCATTCTGGTACAAAATAGATACTAAATAATTCATAATGGATACTGTCCCATTCGGTCTGGCTCCTGGGTGATGCATGATACATTAAACTCATATGCAATTCATAGTGGATAGTGAATAAATTCATAGTAGATACTAAATGAATAGAGATCACTGTATGTTCATTTATTCATTCATAGCTGATATTGGTTAATTCAGGGGTGACGCTGAACTGATACTGAATTCATAGTGGATATTGATTCATTCAGTGTAGACACTGATTCATTTATGGTAGTTACTGAGTAGATTCATAGTAGATACTATATTTATTCATAGTGGATACTGAATAATTCATAATAGATCATGAATGATTATGAGTGCAGTCTAAGTAACCATACACCACACCAACCACCCGTGAACACTCCCATTTAACCACCACCTGTAATTCATAGTTGTTACAGATGATTCATAGAGGATACTGATGATTCCTTTGGGAATATGGAACAGTTCATATCGCATATTGATGTATATTAATAGAAACCTTAAACTTCCAAGGATAAAACATATATTGAGGCCTGCGGGCTCTGTGGGGGAAGAGGGAGAACATGGAGTTTCATTTTTCAGCATTTTTTCTAAATGAGGAGAGAAAGGCATGACATCCGGCACGAGCTGCAGTCTAAACACACAGCTGTGAGGAGCTATAGGGAGGACGTGTGCATGTATCTATATGAGTGAGTGATCAAGGCTGGAACAGCTGTGTTTGGACAGAACTCGTGTGCCTGTGGCTTTTCCACAGCCCGGTTTGGGTGGGGAACCTTTCAGTCAAGCGCTCTCTCTCTCACTCTCACACTCTCACTCTTCTCACTCTTCTCTATGTCCGCCCGCCTGTCTGAGTGATCCGCCATGTGGGATCTGGTCCATCCCACAGAGCCGTTCTGGGGGGGGGTTATTAGCATAAGAAAGCATATCCCAACCAAGGCTTTCTGACAGGCCTTGTCGCTGAGTCTGGTCTGCCTGCTTCCTGCCCTGTTGGGTGAATGGGTTTCCTGTTGGCAGAGAGTGTGTAATTTTCATCCTCCACCATAAATCACAGGAGATTGTGAGGCACGGAGGGGCGTCTGCATTGTGCTGGGAGCTGATGGCCTGGAGATGACTTTAGCAGCCCCTGGGATTCATGAAGTTGGTGCCTTGCACAGAGAGAGAGAAAGAGAGAGAGAGAGAGAGAGAGAGAGAGAGAGAGAGAGAGAGAGAGAGAGAGAGAGGTTAAAAGATTAGTCAATAATGTAGTTAATATAATGTGATCAACTTCTAATTTGTACTATGAGTGCTAACACATTATATGTCCAAATGTTTGTGGACACCCCTACAAATGAATGCATTTAGCAACGTGAAATTGTTCAGTATATTCCAGTAGTCAGCTGCTCATTCTTTGGGGACCCAGATCATAGCACAGGCTTGTATGGTACAGAGTTGTCCTGAAGCCACTCCATTGTTATGTTAGCTGTGTGCTTAGGGTCATTGTCCTGTTGGAAGATAAACCTTCGTCCTGGTCTGAGGTCCAGAGCCTTCTGGAGCAGCTCATTATCACGGATGTCTCCATACATCACTGAAGCCGTCTTTGCCTTGACCCTGACTATTCTCTGACCTCTCCTGCTGCAGAAAAACATCCCCAGAGCATGATGCTGCCACCACCATGCTTCACTGTAGGAATGGTATTGGCTAGGTGATGAGCAGAGCCTGGCTTCCTCCAGACATGAGGCTTGGCATTCAGTCCACAAGGTTCAATCCTTTTGTTTCTCATGGTCTGAGAGTCCTTCAAGTGCCTTTTGGGAAATTCCAGACAGACTGTCATGTGCCTTTTACTGACGAGTGGCTTCCGTCTGGCCACTCTACCATACAGGCCTGATTGGTGGAGTTCTGCAGAAATGGGTGACCTATAAGGTTCTCCTCTCTCCACAAAACAACATTGGTGCTCTGTCAGAGTGACCATTGGGTGCTTGGTCACCTCCCTGGGTGGCCAGTTGTAGGATGGTGGTTCCAAACGTCTTCCATATATGGATGATGGAGGCCACTGTACTCATTGGGATTCAATGCAGCAGAGACTTTTCTGTACCTTGGGGCCTGATAACGTCCCTTCACTGCCACGAAGCAGACAGGCCTCTACTGCACTCCTGTCACTCACTGTAAGCATCATTATCATCTGTGAGGTATTAGTGGGGAGTGTGTTAGAGCCGTCTGGAAGGATAGATGTGTGGATTAGGACACAGGTTTCCTTCTGGCTACTAGAGGAGTTCCTTAATGACTTCTCCACCATATATCTTCTGCTCCAAATGCAGGATCAGTGTTAACACCGCATATTTTAGCTGAGTGTGATACAGTCCACTGCCCCCACTGTCAGTCTGTTGTTTTCCTGTGCTGTAACCTATACTGCAGACACTTCTTTTCCATATTTTCTGTTTCAACTCTCATGACACTGACCGTCACAATACATTAATGAGTCTAAGTCGGATTTACAACAGCAGCTGCTTCACTTCTGTTAAAAAGCACACAGACACACCTTTAAACAGCTGGTTTTAGTCATCTAAACTGGTTTTGATGGTCTAGTGAAAAGCTGAAAGCTGGTCATCCAGAAGAAAGCATAACCTATGCTGGCAACAGTGTTGGTTAAGCAGGTTGAACATCTTAGAAGGTCAAACATACAGCATGTGGGCCAGAATCGTCCCGATAAAGTTTCCGGCCTGCAGTAAATTTAGAATCATTTGCAACTATTATGCTAATTAAAGAAATCAACTCTGATCAATAGACACACACAAGGAGACGGTCAGAATCTGTTTCAGCTGGGTCATCTGGCATCACTGCCCAGCAGTTATTTAGATAGCTCACACAGGACCAGGCTCATTTCTTTAGAAATGAGGGGAGACCAAAATATTTGAAGATGGAGGTCATTACCATTACCAAAACCAGTGACCGGTCATATTTATAATGTCTTTGGTCAAATTTGGAAGCAGAACCTTCTTTCAGAATCTTCATTTTTTGAGCCCAAGTTTAGTGAGAGAACTGCTGTGGCTTATAAATCCATTAATCTACTGTAAATACACTTGGTCACAGTTTGTGGAACTACCTGTATGTCCATTGTGGTATTTTTACCACTACCCTACTAAAATAGAACCTGGGTTCTCCAGAAATGTTTAAACTGATGCTCTTCATGAGCAGGTTGCCAGATCTTGATCAGCACAGTGCATGTTTTCATTTGAGATTTATAGACTTCCTTGACCCGGCTGGTCATCAAGCTCGTCATACCGGGTGACTAATTTGGTCAAGATGCTCAACTTGCTCGTGCGCTGGGTTGCTTATGCTGGACAACCAACTCAGTCATGCTGGTTAGTCCATGCTTTATGATGCTGGTTGACTACCGTGTTAAAGTTGGTACACCAGCTTAACCACAATGACCAGTCTAAACTGGCCAGGATGTCTTTTTATAGCAGGGATGATAGACATAGAAATCGCTGCATGTTAATTGCTTCAGGAAACCTTCACCCGCATCGCTGTATCATCTTGACTGTAATTCGTGGTTCAGTATTAGTTCTGGATTGTTGAAACTGCTTTTCCAGGTCTTATCACAGCATAGCAGAACCACACTGAGAGAGTTTACCCGAGCACACCATCTGTCCTGAAGGTGTTGGAGCAGATCAGCAGATTGAGGAAAGCTAAACAGAGCAGAAGATGGAGAAAACACAGGGGCTCTGAGCCAGATCACTTCATATATTCATGAATCACAGCATATGTTTTCCATTTGTCTCATTTAGTCTTCTGAAAGTTCAATCGCCATTCCGGATGTGTCGTCTCCTCAGCAGCTCTGTGCTGCGCTGATTTAGTGTTGACTGAAAATGACGGTTGGGCTTAGAATCAAGCGTGTGCAATTTTCTGCTTTGCCTTAAATGCAATCAGCCGAGTTTATGTGGCTGGATTGCTTATTCAAGACAGGACGATGAAAACGACAGGGTTAGACAGACCTACGGTTTGAGGATGACACACAGTTATCCTCAGAAACAGATAAAAGTCCAGACAAACTTCAGGCTACATGACGGCTGCTGCTATTCCTGGCCAGTGTTGAGTTTTAGTCTGTGTTTAAAGGTGACAGTACATCACACAGTGCCTTAATGATCTGTCCATCACCTCCTGCTCACTACGCCCGTCTACGTGACAGAGCTGAGGAGGGAACAACCTGCTCACTTGTGTGTCTGGTGGTTTGTGAGGAGCGGTGATTGGCTCTGGCTCTGGGTGTTTATCATCACATGTGGTGTGAAGTGTCTGAGATACAAAAGGCTTGAGAGCGAATAGGAGAGAACAAAGAGGGAAATGTTGTCTTTAAAACAGTCGCCAGCCCAAATCCTTTCTGAGATACGGGGATGAGACACGGAAATATGGATAGTACAGGAACAGTACAGTCAAACAACAAAAGAACGCATATCTGAAATGCATGTTTACTGCTCTGTTCACGTGTTCATGCTCAACCTGCATGCAGACTCTGACTGATCAGTGAGAGGAGGCGGGGTTAATGATGTCACTGACCCAGTTATTGGGTTACAGAAGAAAGAAAAGGGAAGGGAAGGGCTGTGTGCTCCCTTTCTTTGCTCACACAGTGTTCAAATGTCATAATAAAAGTCCTGAAATGGGATAATACTGATACGTAGGTACATAACAAATAACAAAGAACATTCATTATTTCAGAGCATACAGTTCCACTGCTTCACAGTGCAATGCTGGGGGGCTTTTAGCCCTCTAGCCCACACTTGGCATGAAGCGTGGTGCCAATAGGTTCTTATTTATCTGCTCCTGAGGGTCCAACCTCTATGTATTTTATTAGGAATTCACGCAGTAGACCAACGAAAGAATATAACCCCAAAAAATACATTTATGGGTGTAACGTGAACAAATGTGTTCGAGGGGTATGAATACTTTGTCAAGGCACTGTAACTGGATAGATAGCCACAGTGTGCTCAGGCTATAATAAGACTCTGAGATCCTCTCTGTATAATCAGTGTGATGCCTTTCCTTATTCACTATGTTTAGTGTAAATGTTCAGTTGTACAGTGACTGACGATGCTAATTTCTGTACTGTAGGAGGTTCTGCTGTATCATCTAAATAAGTGCTATCACCCTTTGCAGTAATGGGATGCTGGGGCCACCTTAGCCCTGAACTTGGAGCCGAAAGCCGAAATTTAAAGATAGCACTAACCCAAAGTCTAAGCCACAGCCAAACCCTAAGCAGGGTGTGTTTCACAGGCCTGGGAGGTCCTGGTCTTGTCGGTGAACCCCGGTGACCTCGACATTCCTCTGACGGCCACCAGGAGGTGTTGCAGTGGTCAGTGCACCTCAGGCCGTTGGGTCTTCTACCCTTTCGTAGCAGTGTGAGTAACTGGGGTCATGCCACGAAGTTACGACTTCAAAATGAATTTTCTGTTCCTTTTGTTGTGACCACAGACGCTGCTCTGGGAAAATAGTGGCCATCGGCTTTTGTGATTAATGGAAAGTCCTAAAGTCCAGGACCGTGGGTCAGTGAGAAAGAGGGAAAACGAATTTGCTCTCACGTCGAAAAAACATTTTCAGAACATTAAGAACTGTTTCACTGTAATAGTGCAAGTAACGGGAAGGGTCTTGGAAGGTGAGGTCATTTCATGCTCATTTCCTCTACGCCACAAACAATTGACCTTGAAAGAAGTGACTGTCCAGCAGGCAGGAGTGGAGAGAGTGCAGGAAATCGGTACTTAAGTGTATCAGAACCTCACACACATGAAAATATGGAGCCAAAAATATACTGAGGTAAAAATCACATCTGAAATAATGCAGGAAATCCTGCACCTAACAACTGGGATCATACATAGTACACCTCAGGTCCAATCACCAACACTTGAGTTGACCTTTAGAAGACTAGGACATGTTTTCATGTAAATATGTGTGTATAGGAGACAGTCATACATCGTCATTTGAGATGGAAAAATTAAGAGAATGTAAATATTTGTATGAATTCGACCATGTTTTTGTGTTTTAGCTTCAAAGGACTAAAAAAAAACACTTTGTATCTTTGAAATCCTGTTGGAAATTGATTGTCCAGAGTGTATGGAGCTGAAATTGCAGTAGTGATGATAAATTGGAATAGGATATGAATAATAAGTTCTTTGCTGGTTGTCCCACGCCCCCAGGGACTGTAGAACTCTGATGTGTTGGGCTGGAGTTCGGAGCGACTTCAAGTGAAGGGGAAGCTTCACACTCCACTCTCTTCACTCACTGGTTGGGTTTATGTTGGGAAATCGTGGAGGCCAGATTATCCATCGCTCTCCTTCTTGGTCAGATTGCCCTTACATACCCTGAGGGTGGGTTTGGGGTCAGAGCTCTAAAGTAAACCAGGTGGGATGTTGTGGTAGCTATGCTGGTTAAATGTGTCTTGAATTTTGAATAAATCACCAACAGTGTCACCAGCAAAGCAACCTCACACCATCACACCTCCTTCACCATACTTTTGTGGTGGGAACCACTTGTGTAGAAACCATCTGCCCACCTTTTCCACGTCAAAGACAAAGCAAGTGGAAAAACCTCAAGTTTCAACTCCTCGGACAGATTTCAGATTTCCACTGGTCTAATGTCCACTTTCCTGGCTCAAGCATGTCTCTTCTCTGCGTTGTTCTTTTTCAGTTGTGGTTTCTTTGCAGCAATTTGAGGCCTTATTCACACAGAGTCTTCTGAACAGCTGATGTTGGGATGATGTGTCTGCTACTTGGACTCTGTGGAGCATTTATGTGGGCTCTAATCCGAGGTGTCGGTAATTTGAGGTTGGTGAACATATTCTAGGTAGAAGATATAACCTGACCAAGTTATTTTGCCCCCAGATCTGATATGAGCCTTTTAACTCAGGATCAGAGTAACCTACAGACATGATGTGATGAATTATCCGTGAGTAATCAAGCTCAGAAAACAGCTAATATTAACTGGTTTCCAACTGATTTAAATCCCAGTTTAAAGGTCAAAGGAGCTTCCAGTGCATGTTTACTGCTCTGTCCACGTGAACATGTTCAACCTGCATACAGACTCTGACTGATCAGAGAGAGGGGGCGGGGCTAATGATGTCACTGACCCAGATATTGGGTTATAGAGGAAAATGAGAAGGGAGGAGCTGTTTGCTCTCTTTCTTCGCTCACACAGTGTTTTAGAATAAAAGTCCTGAGAAGAGCCAACACTGATACTGTCAAGTATTGTGAACAACATATCCTTGGTAATCTGCGTCCGTCCGTCCGTCTGTCCTTCTTCTTACGCTTACCCGGGGCCGTTTTGCGGGGGCAGCAGTCTAACCAGGGATGCCCAGACCTCCCTCTCCCCCGACACCTCAGCCAGCTCCCCGGGAGAGACCCGAGGTGTTCCCAGGCCAGCCGAGAGACATAGTCCCTCCAGCGTGTTCTGGGTCTACGTGCCTGGAAACACCTCCCCAGGGAGACGTCCAGGGGGCATCCGAAAAAGATGCCCGAGCCACCTCAACTGGTTCCTCTCGATGTAGAGGAGCAGCGGCTCTACCCCGAGTACTCTCATCCTTGGTAATCTAATCATTACAAATAATTGATAACAATTATCGTATTTTCAGCTCAAAAACACTCTTGGTGATTGATTCTCAACAGGTTTTGAGAAAGTGTTTCTTAGTCCTTATAAAAAAGTTGAAGGCACAAATACATTTTTGATTAAAACATGGTCAAATTCATAGAAATATTTAAATTATCTTAAGTTTTATATCTCAAAAGAAGACAAAACTGAGTAGATTTCCCCAAAATGACAGTATGTGGTACGTGAGACGTTTTGTTTTTAGGAAAAGGTTAGTGCTGAGGCAGCTGATACCAATCTCATCTGAGCTTTGCGTTTGTATGAATAATACAGCATCACAGTTTAGATAAGATGAGCTGCTGACGAAAGAAGTGAATTCACTTTATAAAGTTTGTTTATATAATGAGATGTTCTAGACTCTTTTATTTAGTTTAGGAGCAACTTTTAAGATACTGTTTTATAGTGTTTAATATCTTATAATCCAGTCTGACTTCCAGTGCCTTTAAAATACTGCAATCTGTGTGTGTTTGTGTGTGTGTGTGTGTGTGTGTGTGTGTGTGTGTGTGTGTGTGTGTGTATATGTGTGTACATCCATCTTTAAAAACAAACAAAGGCGTGCCGTTCTCCCAGTTTCAGCAAAAGCTGTATATATTTTCAAATATTATGTTTTTATATTTTTTCATCCTCCACGTCGACAGTCTACAGATTACGGCTGTTGTGGCTGAATAATATCCGTTAATGAGGCCCTGAGGTCTCCAGATGGTGCGCTGAACACCGTGGTTAAAACTAAGACTAAACTGGATCTGGACATGAAGTCAAGTCAGGTCAAGTCAAGTTTTATTGTCACATCATATCACACAGGTGTAAGAGTGAGTGAAGAACTTCCAGTTTTAAAACAGATGCATAAAAAACACAGGAGAAAAAAAATAAAGATAAGAATAAAGATAAAGTTTATAAATAGAGTATTTACACATTAACTTACTCTGTACATACAGTATATGTACATTATTACACTGTAGAAGTTCAGTGTTTAAAGAAACTATACAAATGTTTGTATTACATTTACATGCACTGGGTATAAAATTAGATGTATCTGTAGTGTGAGAAGGCAATGGGAGACAGTCTTTGGTGGGTGCAGTGGGAGACAGTCTTTGGTGGGTGCAGTGGGAGATGGTCTTTGGTGGGTGCAGTGGGAGACGGTCTTTGCTGGGTGCAGTGGGAAACGGTCTTCGTTGGGTGCAGTGGGAGACAGTCTTTGCTGGGTGCACTGGGAGACAGTCTTCGCTGGGTGCACTGGGAGAGTGGTGTTTGCTGGTGTATATTCTACAGAATCTACATAGATATTCCAGTTTAACTCTTTTTTCTGCATAAATCCATCTTCTTCTCCATAGTTTTGATATGAATGACATTTATTCTGGATGTTAATATAATTTCAGATTGATTTTCAGTGGAAACCTGCTGGTCTTTGAGATGTTTAATGGGGGTTTTGAAGGTCTAGATTGCAGTGTTTGGAATAGAATATCTCAATAATAGCAGAAAAGTACATCTTCCACAGTAGTACTTCATTACAAAAGTGAAAAATGCTTATTGCACATAGAAAACACATGATTAAATATTGATCCTCCAGTTTTGTGGTTGAACGTTATTAGAGCTCATTTCGTTGTTGTCACAATTGGCACAAATACAACTTTGGAGATGAGCTGTGAGCAGAAAGCCTCACTTTACAGCAAGGAGTACATCTGCAGATCCTTCAGAACAGTGAGGTGGAAAAGGGAGTCCTTTGGCACTTCTGTTCGGAGCTAATGATCCACCCTATCTCCTTCCCTAGAGACCTGATTGACAGATGAGGTGTCCCGGTGTGTGTCCTACTTCCCGGTTTTAATTTCCTGTCTGTGTCAGCCTGATATTTTATCTGAGTCTCTCTGAGACGAAGCCCATGATTCCTCTATTCCGCTGGTCCTGTCCTGTTGTGCTCAGGATGTTCTTCTGCTTATCACAGGCCAAGCTTCTGATATCTGCCTGGTCATCTGATGCTTTTGGGCCATAATGGGGAGAGCTGAAGCACCTTTGCGTAAAATACCAACTTGCGAAAAACAAACCGGGGTGTAAAACTGCACCATTGTAGTTGCGTTGATATTCCAGATAGATTTTTACACCTTTTACACAGAAGAGTCAGGGTTTTTCCAGCAATGTGGCTTCAAACAAGCCAGTTTGTGTTTAGTTTTGGACCAGTTTAGAGAAACCATTGGGTTTCTCTGCACATTGCTGTAGAAGATGTCAAAAGAACCGGTTGGAGGATGGTTCTTTTAGGGAAGAAGTTTTGTGTGAAGATGATGCAAACTGAACATTGTCATTGTCTTTGAACAACGTTCTTCACCCTTTTCTGTCTCTCACACAGGACATCTGAGATCTTCTGATGAGTCCATGATCTCAAAGTATCATAATCTAATCCAATCATTGTGAATTCAGAGCCAAATCCATCTGGAGCTTCGGCATAGGCACAGAAACGTGTGTCCAAACTTGTTCTGTTTGACAGCCTACAGAGGTGCAAACCAACCAATCAGAGAACATGTCAGTTCATCATCTGTCTTCAGCTGAACGCTGTTGAGAGGGACACTGGCTGAGATGATGCCAGCGTCACACCAAAACAAAGAAAGTTGTCCACTCGAAGATCCACTTGTTGCTGGCCATCTTCATTATCAGAGTGTAGGGTGCAGTTAGATGGTGCCCTCTACAGGCTGAACAAATAAGTGCAGAATGTGCAACAACAACAGCAGTGTTTCTCAGCCCACCAGGTACATAGTTCTTGGTCTGTAGTATAATCCTCCGAGTTAACATAAGTGGACCATCTGGAGATCTCCAAAGACTGGACTGATAAATAGTGGCCCATATGTGTTTAGAAGGTCAGAGAGTAGCATTGCAAGAGTGGAGCTGCTCGAGTCTGGTCTGATTACAGTGTTTTTCAGTCGCTTTGGTGCATTTGTCAACTATTTGTCCGACCTCGACATCGTCTAATCACTTTTGCTCATTTTGTACAAATAGTAACGGCAGAATCATGCAAATGTATTTGTACAATATTTCCTTCATCATCAATCACTTGTTGTACTTTATGTTATACTTTACTCTGAATAACTGTCCCACCGTTCAACACATCTAGGAATTATTTTGCTGTGTTATTCATTGCATTCAGAAGCTGAAGTTGGTGTCAGAACATTCTCTCAGATTTGTTTTGCTAAACATCTCCTGCACTGATGATTGGCGTCATCAGTGCATGTCCTGTTGTACACTGTGGTGTGCTGGGGGGGCAGCATGTCCAAGAAGGACAAACACTGGCTCTGTGGTCAGCACAAAGCTGGACTCTCTGGTGTCAGTGGCAGAGAAGAGGACTCTGAAGAAGCTACTGGACATTATGGACGATGCCAGTCTCCCTCTACACACTGTCATCAGCCACCAGAGGAGCCTGTTCAGTGACAGACTGCTCCTTCCCAAGTGCAGGACCAACAGACTTCAAAACTCTTTTATCCCGCACGTCATCAGACTGTACAACTCCTCTCTGGGGGGGAGGAGGGACAACAGGAGGATGGAGGATGGGAATGAGTAGGAACCAACCAGTAACCCACAACCTGACCACCACAACACAACTGGACTTTGGGCAATAAACAGTTCAAAGTGCAATAATGATAATGTGTAATACCCTCCTTCTCCTACAGGACTCCTCTTTTTTCATGCACTATTTATATATATTGTATATTTTAATATAGTCTCTATATTATTATATATTCTTTATATTTATTTAGTGTTTTCTAAATTATTATCTCCTTCTACTCTTTTCTGTGCTGTACTGATGCTGCTGCTGGGACCTTAATCTCCCTGAGGGAACCCTCCCAAGGGATCAATAAAGTTCTATCCTATCCTATCCTAGATCTTTACTTTCACTGATGAAGGAGAGCTTTAGAGCAGGGCTTCTCAACCTCACCTCAAAGCCCCGCCTGTTCATAAATAGAAAGCATAATGGCTAAAATGAAATTCATGAAATTGTTTTTGTCTTTTATTTTGCTGGCAATGAAAAAGTGAGAATTATGGCCTGAATCCCAAAACTAGCTTATAAAACCAAGCAGTACAGATGCTTCTCTAACATCAGACAGGACTAATAACAAAATGTGGACTTCTTTAATTGTCTAAAAGCTGTCAGAGCTCATGTCGACATGATTGATCTGTTGATTTTTCTTCATTTTCTTTACTTCATTTTCTTTCTTTTTCTTATGATTTAACGTGTCATTTCTAAGAGAGGTCAACAGTGCATCTCCTCAACGTTCAGCTGACCGCAGATGTAGACGGAGTACAGTGATGCCATTTCTCACAGTAGAAGAACTGCAGTGAAATGGTCTGTCAAACAAATTTGGTACAAACAGTGAAAAATGACCCTGCAATCTGTCACAGCAGATCAGACACAGCAGTGCTGCTGGAGTGTTTAAACCCCTCAGTGTCCCACAGACAGTGATGTGGAACTCTGTACTGCTGCAATCAGTATGTTCAACTGTAAAACTGCAGAGTCTACTACACTTAGAATAAAATAGAATAGAATAGAATAGAATAGAATAGAACTTTATTGATCCCTTGGGAGGGTTCCTTCAGGGAAATCAAGGAGTCTTAGAGTCTTAGAGTCAAAAAGGGTCCAAAACAGCAAAATATTGATGTCAAAGCATTAGATAAACATCATCAGACAGATAGATGAAGCAATGTATTGTGGGATATTTTACCCATTTCTCTCTGCGCATATCGAAGCCTTGTTGCACAAAACCTTCTACAGAAAGAAGAGTCAATATTATTCCAGTTAGCCCGGCTTCAAACAGGCCAGTTTGTGTTTAGTATTGGACTCATATTGGACTCATATTGGACTCTTACTGGACTCTTACTGGACTCTTACTGGACTCTTACTGGACTCTTACCATCCCCAAATCATCTGTAAAACCTATGTGTATATTTTTGGGCCCTTTTTATCCAGGCAACAATACCCGATGTGTTCACTGACATGAATACTTGCTTTTAGGTCATGAACTAAGGGTTCTGAACAGGATACAGGTTCCACTGAGTGGCGCTGTTTGTACAAATTGTTTTGAGAAATGCACTCACCATGCGAATGTTAATGATGATTAGAGAAATTCTCCAAAATGTTAATAGTACTGGACAGAACATATCACTGGTGTCAAATACTGATGAATTGGTTTTATCTCGGGTTTTCCTGGGAAATAACAGGTGGGTTGAGTTTGATGTGCTTGAGCAGGAAAAGCACAAAACTGTGCAGCAATCCAGTGAACCAGGACCAAGGTTGCCCACCTATACCTTAAAGAAAAGCCAAAAATGAGATGGCCATAATTGATCGCTGACCCAGGATGGTGTCTAACGTGCTTCATTAGTTCAAAACTGGAGATCTCAAACCAAGCATGAACATTTTAACATTTAAGGTGAAACTGGATCTACATTTTCGTCCGTAACATTTGTGTCCCTATTCTGCTTCCAATCTAGACTGCCGTGTGCGGAGTGATACCACACACTGCGCTGAGGTTCCTCCACTATCAGCTCTGTGGAGAACATTATGTTTGTGCTCACAGACGAAAATCACACTGCTTTCTAAACCACATCTATTTACCAAAAAAATGAAGATCAGCATGTTTTTTAAGAGATGAGATGTGAGACGAATTTAGCCGAACATCTCGGGCTCTAAACTACGTCATAAATACCAAACATGTCTTAGCTGAGTCACTGAATCTGTGGTCCGATCAATCATGTCACTTAGATTTGCTGTTAGACTGCGTCTTTATCTCTTAGAACCTGAGATCCACACTTTGCAGACAGTTACATGCTATTTTCTAGGCTTTATAACTCAAGTAATCAAGCTTGGAAAACAGTTATAAATCACTCGTTTCCAGTTCAGTTACATCAAACTTGAAATGCCAAATGAGCTTCCAGCGCAAGTTTACTGCTCTGTCCACATGCCCAACCTGCATACGGACTACAGACTTTGCTCTTTTATTTTTATTTTTTTCAGAATATAAGTCCTGAAAAGGCATAATACTGATCCATATGTGTTTACGTCAGTTTTTTGTTTTGTTTGATTTTGAAAGCTAGCTAGCTAGCTCGATAGTTAGCTCGCTAGCTAGCTAGCTAGCTAGCTAGATAGATAGATAGATAGATAGATAGATAGATAGATAGATAGATAGATAGATAGATAGATAGATAGAACTTTATTGATCCCTTGGAAGGGTTCCCTCAGGAAAATCTAGTATTTAAAGACAACTTATGATAAATGTCCTTGTCAATCTAATCATTACAAATAATACATCAATAGGATTTCATTTTCAATCTCAAAAACACTCTGGATTATTAATTTCCAACCGGATTGCTGAGATGTAGATGTTTTTATTCCTTATGAGCAAAGAAAATATTTCTGATCAAAAAAATGTTCATTCTCTTAAGACAAATTTGAGTCGTCGATGGTCTGGACCAGACTATTCCAGTAGGGGCCGTTCCTGCTCCTTCACAGGTGGAAAAGGAGGGTCCTGGGGAAGGAAACACAGTGTACACATAAGTAGAGCCAAAGAGGAAAAGGCTGGAGCATCAGAACATTTCTTTTGGTCTGGAAGTCAGTGTCAGTACCTTGGCAGTTCATGTGCATGAATATTTGGGGCAGAGCTTCTGAAGAAGCATTGACGGGAGGGGTGTGGTTGTGGTGTTGATGAATTCAAATATTAATAGTTCTACAATCGTTTTCCAGAACATTGCATTTCCTTTAATGCTTCGAGAAAGTGATGCAGCGTTGTGAACTGTGAGAAATGTGGAGGCCCGAGCTCTCATTGTGAGCGTTAATTATGCAGATATGAATTGCACATTTTCTACCAGTTCCCTTTAATCACAGTGAGGCTTTATTATCTACAGGAACAGACTGTACTGTCTCCTCCAGTGCACGATGAGCTTTTGTCATCCGCTGATACAGGATTGGAATGTTTAATCAAGCCAGTGGCTGTCATGATTAATTATTGAATCTCAGTCACGCAGTTAACAAAAAAAAAGCAATGAACGTTGACCTTTTCCGCACTTTGCATGCTGATGTCGGAGATTGTCGGATGCTGCGCTCTCTTGTGATCTGAAATGGAGCTTAATTGGAACATCCCTTTATCTTTTCTGTGAATTTATAGGAGCGAGAACTGTAAGAGAGGTGAATCCTGGTAGCTCCTGCTTTTGTGGTGGAAGGTCAGACCTTCCTCTGGTACGTTGACCTGAGGTGGAGAGATTTGACTCAGTGAAAGGGAAGTGAGAGGTGGTGTTGCGCAATGAAAATATGTGAACAAGGTAAAGTTAGAGGAATGATGTGATAACTCCACTACAGGTTTCCAAATAAAGGGTTACCCAGAAAGATCAGCACTAAAGTATCCAAACACACTTTTTAATGAGTGAATTCACTGAGGAGTCACCTTCAGCTTTTGTAGCCCCAGCACTGGGCTGTAGGGTTCTCTGGAGTGATGATGGAGCTCCAACCAGCACCATTAGGAGGAGTTGGAGTGGTAGACCTAACAGCAACAGCCAAAAAAACAAAGTGCAGGCTACACTCCTGAATCTGCTGAATCCATCAAAACCAGTTAATCAAGGGAAAGAGTATCAGACACAACTTGCATAGTCAGTATATTTATTACATAAATATACTGAAGACCAAATGAATGCTGTCCAGTACTCTTTTCCATGAGTGGCAGACCTGGTCATCTAACATGAAATGATTGCGATCAAATCCTCCTCACAGTCATGTTCCAGCATCTAGTGTAAAGCCTTTCCAGAAATGCAGAGGCAGTTACTGCAACAAAGAGGGACAAACTCCCTGTTCAAACCCTTGATTTTAGGAGAAATACAGTAGAACATGTCCTGGAGTGTCTCTGAAAGGCTCTGGTTTGTTATTGATCATTATCTTCCTGATGGTTTTCTTTACCTGCAGGTACGGGATGGACTGTCTGATCCAGTTTGAGGATTTTGCCAACGTCAACGCTTTCCGCCTGCTTTCCAAATACCGCAATAAATATCTCACCTTCAACGATGACATTCAAGGTACTGGCTCCAAATGTGAAACTCCAAACTCTGTGTTTGAGATGAACGCAGTGCGGTTTGGAAATATGGAAGAGAAACTTACCGACTTATCATGAAGGTAGTAGAGAAGCCTCATAGTTAGTTAGTTAGTTAATTAGTTAGTTAGTTAGTTAGTTACACTTATATAGTGCCTTTCAAGATACACAAGTACGCTTCACACTCAGCACTCTACACCAGTGGTTGCCAACCACCGGGCTGCGGAGCAATGGATACCGGGCCGGATCGCACAATCTGAGGCACCAACGAGAAGTGGCAGCCAATCATGAACACCATACTCTTCAACGGAAATGACTGCCCACCCCATGGACTGCTTTTTCATGAAGAAAAAGACAATTTAACATTATCTTTAGCTCTCGGCACCATTTAAAAGCCAAATCCTTTATAATACAGCCTGTTACTCATCTGCTCTGTCATTGGTTGACCCTGCAGGTACAGCGGCGGTGGCCGTGGCCGGCCTGCTGGCTGCCCTTCGCATTACCAAAAGCAAGATGTCAGATCATACCATCGTCTTTCAGGGTGCAGGGGAGGTGAGTGCATTGGGTTTAGTTTAGTTTGAAATCGTGTGATGTCTGTACTAAAATGTCAGCTCCAGATCAGCTGGTTTAGATGGTCTCAGCTGGTCAAATTGGGTGGATAGTTTGATTAAGCAACTGGTCAACCATCTTAATCAGCTTGAGTTGGACAGGGTTTTCTTTTCAGCAGGGGCTCAGAGCAGGGCTCTTACTTTTTTCCTAGTTAGCTGGTCATTATTGACAAATGTTAACATGTTTTCATTTGAATTAGGTTAATCAGCATGTGATTATATGTATTTACACATCCAGGCTGCTATGGGAATAGCTGAGCTGATCGCCATGGCGATGGAGAAAGAAGGAGTCCCGCATATTGATTGCTTAAAGAAGATCTGGATGGTGGACTCTAAAGGACTGATCGTTAAGGTACTTTCAGAAATACTGTAGATGAAGGCATCGTCGTTACGTGACAGTTTATTAACAAACAGATGTTTGAAATGCATTTCTAGGGTCGGGATCACCTGACCACAGAGAAGGAGCGGTTTGCCCACGAGCACAGTCAGATGAAGAAGCTGGAGGATATAATTCGGGAGCTGAAGCCTACTGCCATCATCGGTAAAGAGATTAAAACACACACACACACACACACACACACACACACACACACACACACACACACACACACACACACAACACAATCAATGCACACAGTGAGTAACCCAAGTGGTAAGAAGTTAAAATTTGTTGCAGGAGAATTCAGGCTTTTTTGTAGTTTATTACACAAAAATAAAGAGAATATATATATATATATATATTCTCTTTATTTTTATATATATAATAAGTATATATAAATATTATATATATATATATATATATATATATATATATATATATATATATATATATATATATATATATATATGTATATATATATATATATATATAATAAATTGACAGTGGTCTGAAAAAAATAATAAAAAACAACCTAAATGTCCTTTATAATTTTTGTTATTTATTATGTATGTATCAGTTTTATCCTTTCTCAGGACTTATATTCTGAAATTAACACTGTGAGCAAAAAAGAGAGCAATGCAGACCCTTCATTTTAATTCTATTCCAACCAGTGATGTCTTTCTTTACCCCCGCCCTCTCGCTGATCAGTCAGAGTCTGCTGAACATCTACACGTGACAGAGCAGTAAACATGCACTGGAAGTTGCTCTGGCTTTTAAACTGGGATTTTAACTGTGTTTCATCTGAATTTTAGCCGAGATGGATTTCGATAGTTCATCACATGCAATGAGTACCACAGTGGTTAGACAGGGTAAGTCTTTCAAGGTTTGTTTGTTTAGTTGTCACGCATCACATATATCACAGTGCAAACATAGAAATGTTTATTTGCACGGTCAGCACCTTCACAGATCAATAAGGGTAGGGAGAAGGAGCAATATGGGAGAATGAATGCTGGCTAGACATGCATCATATCATTACTCTGATCCTGAGTTATGAAGCTTCAGAAATGCACAACCAGATCTGGGCTCCAAGAGATAAAATAAGAGCTAACTTACTATTGTTTTAATAAGGCTGTAGAGTGCACTCCCAGTCCATGGGCAGAGCCCATAAGTGTGGAATTTAATCTGCAAAAACGAAGTTGTTTTAATAAGTGTTGTGTTGCGTGATGTCCCTGTAACACATACCCTGCACATTCAAGAACCAGTTATGAAGAGTGTTTCAGTATTTTATGAGATTTTAGTTTTAGTATTAAATAAACAGTAATTGCATATTAAAATGCAGCATCCTCTGTAGAGATGTGATTTACTACACAGAGAATGTCAACAATGAAGTTATCATGCCACTGGAAAATGGCTGCTTAAAATGAATTATCACTGCTTATGTGCAACGTGGACCCCAGGCATAATCGTTTTTTTGAGGGAATGGTGTGAATGGCTTCATTTTGTGTCCCGGGCTCAGTGGCGCGCGGGTTCATGCACCACACAGCAGATCCTCAAAGACATGGAGAATATAACCAGCGGCCAATCATCTTTGCCCTCAGCAACCCCACCAGCAAGGCCGAGTGCACCGCAGAGCAGTGCTACTCACTCACAAAGGTAATAAAAGAGCATGTGTGGGTGTGTTTGTGTGACCAGTCACAGTCAAAAGTGTGAAACTGCACCACTCAGTTTCTTATCCTTTAACCTTTAGAGCCCCAGTTTGATTTTACAGGATGTTTGTGTAGTGTGATGTACTTTAATTCATGTTTATGTTTGATTGTACACTTAATTAAATGGATGTAGAGTATTGCATGGTCGGACATTTAAGTGTGTGTAACTGATTGTGTGTGTGGGTGTGTGTGTTGTAGGGTAGGGGTGTATTTGCCAGTGGCAGTCCGTTTGACCCTGTGACGCTGCCGGATGGACGGAGACTTTACCCTGGTCAGGGTAACAACGCCTATGTTTTCCCTGGAGTGGGGTTAGGTCATGAATTGTGCCATGAGGAACATCCCCTGAAAAATATATTCCTCATCACAGCAGAGGTAAGATACGCACATCCTCTATCTATTTCTCCGACTTTCTGTCTGTCTTTCTTTGACTCTCTGCTGATGGTGGTGAGAAAAGGACTATGAGCAAACTACTGGACATTGAACATGGACATGGACGACACCCAGCCTGTTCAGGAGGAGGAGCCTGTTCAGTGACAGACTACTCCTTCCCAAGTGCAGGACCGACAGACTTCTCCTTTTTCCTTTGTCCCTCACGCCATCAGACTGTACAACTCCTCTCTGGGAAGTAGCACTAACCATGAGAGATCTCCAAAAAGGGACTTCAGCGCCTCTCTCTCTCTCTCTCTCTCTCCTCCCCGCTTTCTTCCTATGACCTTTTAGAGCAGAGATCACCAGTCTTATCTTCAAAGAGCCAGTGAGGCAGCTCCTGTAGATGTTCCATGTGGGTGACCCAATAATTTGTCCATATGGTGTGGAATGAACTCCTGCTGAGTTTTATATATACATATATAAAAAAAAAAAATATATATATATATATATATATATATTATATAGTATAAGTACAGCCTTAAGACATTTTGAGTTTGATTCATGCCATACCTGTTTTTAGGACGCTTTCTCCATTTTCTGCAGAACCTTCTTAAGCTCCATCAATTGGATGAGCGCCAGCAGACATTTTTAGGTAGATTTTTAGATTTTATCTTGGTGTAGTAAACCTCAGCTTCATTCCTTAACCTTTACCCCACGTAAATCCCTTTCTTGGCTTCAGCATTGGTATGGACTTTTAAACCTAAACGGTCTGAGTTTTGTTTGGACATTTGATGGCAAGCAGGGTTGCTTGAAAGTGCAGCCCCAAGGCCTCTAGGCTGACCTCTTCTTTCTCTTTCCAAACACCAAAACGGCTTTGAAGAAGGTCTCAGACACACTGAGACAGATCCAATGCGTCCACATCTACCTGGTTCTCCCCCAAATTAAGGTCACGCTGCATCTGAAGATACTAGGAAGATCTAGGATTACTCCAAGCAGTTATTCTCACACCACCCAGATCATCTATACCTTCATTTACCCAGATGTGAAAATAGAGGGAATGTGGGCAAATGAGAGAACATCTACTCAGCCAGTGTAAGCGCCTCAAGCTCAGGTGTCTTAGTTGATCAGAATACCTTATGGGCGAAATTAAAAAAAGCAAGCGCCAGCCAAAGCAAAGTAGATTTCATAGCCAACAACCCATCGCTTTAAGCTCTTTTAAATGTAGAACAAGACCACACACACTCTGCCTTCTGGCTCCATCATTTTGTCTAATTGTGCTGGACAAGCTTTTCCATAGAAACAATGTGATGCCAATTAAAGAATTAGCTGACTGTTCTAGGGTCATCTGACATTGCAAAACATGCTGCAAATTTAATGACACACCACGGTCTTGAGTATCAGTAAGAGTAGCCCTTGTTATTAGCTAGTGTCTGTTTTCTGAACTGTATAATGAATCAGGTGATTGCATGATTGGTCTGGCTTTTAGCCCTGCAGTACTTTTTTATTTTATTTCAACATTGTATTAAACTCCTTCATAAAAACCTTTTTGACACAACATTATATTTACTTTGATTAGAGAACTTTATTCACCCAAAATATTTCCAGAGACAGTCCCACTCAGGGCTGCTTAATTTGTCTTCATTTGGGATGTAAAACAGAAACAGAATCTAAGTAAGTTTTGTGAAGAATATGACCATGTTTTTGTTTATAAAAACTAAAAACACTTGACAGATCTCAGAAATCCTGTATTGTTAATGATTAGATTGACAAGGATATGTATAATAAAAAACATGACAGTGGTCTAAATGAAAAATAAAAAGACCTGAATGTCCTTTATGATATTTATTATTTATGCATTTATCTATATTATCCCTGTTCAGGACTTTTATTCTGAAAATTGTACACTGAGCAAAAAAAAAACCTCCTTTCTCATTTTCCTCTGTCATTAGCCCCACCCCCTCTCTCTGATCAGTCAGAGTCTGTATGCAGGATGAGAATCAGCCCCGCCCTCTCTGATCAATCAGCCCCGCCCCCTCTCTCTGATCAGTCAGAGTCTGTATGCAAGTTGAGCATCAGCCCCGCCCCCTCTCTCTGATCAGTCAGAGTCTGTATGCAAGTTGAGCGTGTACACATGGACAGAGCAGTAAACATGCACTGGAAGCTCCTTTGGCTTTTAAACTGGGATTTAATTCAGTGGGAAACGAGTGAACTTTAGCCGTTTTTCGTGATTCATGACCATTATGGTTTGGAAGGTCTTATGATCTGTGTATCATGTCTGTAGGTTATTCTGATCCTGTCTTATGAAGCCTGGAATACAGCATGTAGCTGTCCGCAAAAATGTGGATCTCAGGTTCAGAGATTTAGTGAATTGAGGGATTGCTTGATTGGGATGACCCTTAGGCTCTGCAGCGTGTTGTCATATTTTCAGCATTGTGTTTAATGTGTGTAATGTATGTCATGATTTTGACCATGCAAACATTAAATTTACTTTGATTATAATCTAATTAAAGAACCCTTGAAGGGGTCCCTTTCTGTTTGTGTAGAATTAAATTACTGCCAATTCTGAGGCATAAAGTTTTTTTCACACAAAGTAAGTCGAGTCGAGGACTAAAAGCTATTATACAGAGCCTCAGTCAGACACTGCTGAAGGATTAGCTCCAGGTTTTCTCTGGAAAAGTGACACATTCTATGATTCGGAGGCATGTCTGAAGCTGCAGCATCGAAAATTGATTTGACAGATCAAATGATTTGCTTGTGTCGCTCAAACCTCCCACTCATACTTAAGCTTAAAGAAAGTGTGAAGATGAATGGAGCCACAGGTTCGTGCTGTATTTCCTGTCATTTCTGGTCTTTTCTGTACATTTTTTAAAGCCCTCCGTCACAGAAAACTGAAGTTTGATTTCATATATTAATAGAGTTAATGTTTCTCATGCTCCCCAGTCTAGCAGCAAATGGAGTCACTGATATTGTGATGTCACAAATTTCACATTTACATACACTGTATCATACGTAAACATTGCCTTGTGGCGCTGTAGGTGGTACATGTATCGCACAGCTTCTGGGGTTGTGGGTTTGATTCCTGTTCAGGTCACTGGTTGTGAGGAGGTGCGTTTACCCTGTGTCTGAATGGGTTTCCTCTCGCCTCCCAAAAGTGCATATGGTAGGTGTATTGACGTGGAATATACTTCCGTCAGTAGGTGTATTGACGTGGAGTAACCTACAGACATGATAGTAATCAAGCTCGGAAAACAGCTAAAATTCACTCTTTTCCAACTTAATCCCAATTTAAAGGCTAAAGGAGCTTCCAGTGCATGTTTACTGCTCTGTCCACGTGTACATGCTCCCCCTACATACAGACTCTGACTGATCAGAGAGAGGGGGCGGGGCTAATGACATCACTGACCCAGATATTGTGTTATAGAGGAAAATGAGAAGGGAGAGTTTGTATTTTTTGCTGAAACAGTGTTTAAATTTTAGAATAAAAGCAGTAAATACATAAATAACAAAAAATTTAATCCTTACAAATAACTCAAAACACTCTGAATGTTCAATTTCCAACAGGATTTATGAGATAAGGTGTTTTTAGTCCTAGTGTTATAAGTATTTGGCAAATAAAAATACATCAAACTACAAAAAACATCCCACAAAATTGGTTTGCGGTTCTAAAGGTTAATTATGTGTGAGCCTGTTTGGTTTAAACATAGCCACGCCTCTTTTTGATGCAATTTACCTGTTCTTAAATGGTACCTTTTTGTTTGTTTTCAGACGATTGCTCAGCTGGTGACAGAGAAGGACCTGAGCGAAGGCCGACTGTATCCACCTCTAACCAGTATTCAGAATGTTTCCTTCAAGATAGCAGTAAAGGTGAGACTATAGTCATATAAACAGGCTTTCGCTAAGATTTGTATTCAGTGTTCATGCTACCTTTTAAAGATTGAGTGGCAGATTCATAAAGGGCAGTGCGAGATTTACTCTGGTGCTGTTGAAATAGATCTCCGGAGTAATCTTACATTGCCTGGCAACCGTGGCTTATAAAACGTGGGAAAGGATTGTTTACGAAGTTTATTGATTATAAAGTTTTACATTGCTGTATTTTATCGTATTGTATTTCTCTGCTCTTTTGTAAGACCAATATGTCATTAAGGCCACGTGTTTGCCAGGATGTTGCTTGGCAACCGTAAGTTTTGTATTACTTGGAGAAAAGTGACTTTAAACTATTATAAACTTTACAGTTTTAGAAATGCAGCAAGTCACTCGAGTCCACGTGTTGTGATTGAACTGTGATTCCTGTTGTACCTTTTGGTGAATCAGTCAATCCCACATCCCACCCTATTAAACCCAGTGTTATATAAGAAAATAAAAACAACAACTATATAAATAAACTTTGATTTATTGATTGAACCGAATTCAAATCAAATCAGATCAGCATTTATTTGTATTGCGCTCTTCACAACTGTTGTTGTCACAGAGCAGCTTCACAGAAATCAAGAAATAATGAGGTTAAAACAGGAACAAAGGATGAGAGACAGATCCCCTAGTGAGTGAGACAAAGGGCTACAGTGGCAAGGAAAACTCCCTCGGAGCTGGAGGAAGAAGCCTTGGGAGGAACCAGGCTACTTATACACAATTAGGGGACCCTGGACCCCCCACACCTCTGTTCTAATACTCGGGTTTACTGAAGTAATATTAGTTCGCTGGTGGACATAATAGTAACAGTACATTTCTACAAAGTTGGTGATGGTGGGTGAGCAGCTAGTCCAGGGCAGGGTGGGAAACTAATTCTGCTTTTCCATTGGATGATACCTATGCTACCATCGGGACTGTACTCTACTCAGCTTTGTTTCTTTTCCATTAGGAACCATGTGCTTTTTTTTCTGTACCTTCTGAAACGTGATGCAAACATTGCAGGGTGCTGATTGGCCAGAAAGAATTAGCCAAAGACATCCAGCACTGTTGTTGTGCTTTGACGATTAAATGTATGTTGTTTAAGCTGACGTGTCTTACTGTGAAGCTGCCAATTGAACGTCACAATTTGTTCCCAACAGACTCTTAACAGACTCATAAATTGTTTTACACAGTAACGTTATATATTCTCTCATTATCTGGCTGGACATGTTGGAGAAAACAAAAATATCTGGACAAAGGAACTGACAATGCTACAATAATAAAAATCAGTTACATCCTTTAAATAAAGCAATATATAAAACTCAATACAAAAGTAAATGTGTGTTACTGGCATCTCTATTCCAAGCTAAAATTGTTCTTTTTTTAAATAAATGCGACTTGACAAATAACGCTGAGCTAACGAGATACTTTCTTGTAATTATGAGATGCTTCTCTCATAATTATGAGATTATAACTTGTTAGAATGACTTGCTGAAGATTTATCTTAATTATACGTGGCAGCAATACGCTTCCATGGAAAACAGACCAGGTAGAAGGTACCAAAAATTGATTAGAGTTGAGTAGTGCAGGAACCATGCAGGAGAAAGGTCGGGCTGCAACAGCATCCAGTAGAACATGGTTTTGGTCATTTGAATCTTGTCCCCGTGGCAATGCAATCCACCACGTTCAGTCAGATTCCCACAATGGCTGTTGCGTAACTGTGGTTTTTTCATGATAAGTGTTTTTTCATGAGCTAGCCAGGCTAAAATACAGCCTCCAAACATGGTGGAGGTTGTTTCACACTGTATGTACCTTATATACCTTATGACCGGTGTGTTCCGTGTGTGTTATGTTGTGTTTACAGATCGTGGAATACGCATACCAACACAAGATAGCGACGAGGCATCCAGAACCCGCTGATAAGGAGGCGTTTGTTCGTTCACTCATCTTCAACACAGACTACGACAACTTTGCTGTGGATTCGTACAGCTGGCCTGTGGAGGCCATGGCCATTCAGAACTGCAAACTGTGACCAAATTTCACAGAATACAGCGTTTTACAGATAATTCATCACAACGAAAACGACTACATGTGTCAGTTTGAAATGCACTGGAGTGTTTTGTTAGCTATGAACTAACGAAGTGCACATGAACACTGAATAAAGAACGTTTTACCTAAAGATTTGCTTGTTCAATGAGAGTCACTTTAACAGGAGACTAAAGAGGCTTTCAGAAAAGCCCTGAAAATGGTTGACCAAGTTGACTAAAGACTTGGAAATCAATTCTGTCAGAATTTAAAAATGAATGAGTTAAGAAATATGTGTAGAAGTTAACTTTTAGAGCCCTGGGCTAATTTTGTTTGATGTTTTCATAGTCTGACATACTTTAATTCACAAAAAAATTAGAAAAGTATTTATAGGAGATAAATTTATTTAGATATATTTTAATCATTGGTTTGTAATTCTATTTTGTATTAAATTAATATTTGATTAGACTGACAAGGATGTTTATAATAATACGTTAATGACTGTGGTCCACTTAAAATTAAAAAATAACCTTAATGTCTTTAATTATTTTTGTTATTTATGTATCAGAATATATATGGATCAGTGACATCATCAGCCCCGCCCCCTCTTAGTGATCAGTCAGAGTCTGTATGCAGGTCGAGCATGTTCATGTGGACAGAGCAGTAAACATGCACTGGAAGGTCCTTTGGTATTTAAACTGGGATTTAATTCAGTTGGAAATTAGTCAATTTTAGCTGCTTTCCTGTAAGGAGCCGCCCGCAATGCCGCTGTCCAGCCACCAGGGGGCGGTCAGCCACCAGTAATCATCGCAATTGAGATCAGCTGTGGTGTGGTTATATAAGCAACCAGCTTCTTACATTCATGTGGTTGCTTGATGAATCTAAGCTGAACACCACCGGTATTATCTGGTATTCCTCTCTGCTCTCCCTCCTTCAAAAGAGGAGTGATTTCCTCTCTTTGAAAAGAAAAGAAAAAAACAAATCTCTCATTCCACAATTGGGAGAGATCTGTCCTTCCTTTCCTCCTCTAAGAAGAGAGGAGTCTGAACTCCATTTTTGGTTTCTTTGGTTCTCCTCCTCGCAAACTGCAGGAGTGGTTTTGTCCTCTAGTCCTCCCTCCAACCGAGGCAGTTTACGTTATCCCCGCCTTCTCTGTTGAGTCTCTGTTGAGAAGTAGTCTCAGTTCTTTCCTTTTTTTTGCTGCTTGTCACCTCAGCTACTCACTGTGTTCCCAAGGTGACGACTTAGCTCACTTGGTTAAAGTGCTTGCTGTTGGAGCGTGTGTGTCGGGGTTCTAATCCTGTGTGTGACACGTTCCTCTATTTATTTATTTATTTATTGTATTACTTAATTACAGCACGTGTTCGTCCTCCGTCTTCTGCTCTCACGATCTGCCACTTTCCTCTCAGTGCACACTAAGCACTTCACAATACTCAAACCCTATCAGCCCATAAGCCACTCCCACTCCTATGGTGCAGCGGTAACATCTCTGCCCTTCATCTCAGTGGCCTGGGTTTCAAAACCAGATCAGAACCCATCTGCTTTGTTGGCAGTTGAGTCCAGTAAAACTTAACATACTGACAGTCACAACCCCGGTGGGTTTGGGGACGTGTATCATGTCTCTGATCCATAATTAAACTTAAAGAGTACTCTTAATGTGCACGTTCCCGCTGAAGGTTGCTGACCTAAAGATTGTTCACAAACACACCCTTTTTTGTTTGTTTATTTTTTTTTAAATATGTAGTGAACAGTTTATAAAAGTAATTAAATTTCATGAAATCAGTGATAAAATATCAAAAACAAAGAATTGTGGTTTTTTTTTTGTATCAACTTTTAACTGGAAAGGAACAGTTCCTCCGCCTGTCAGGTAAGCGCTGAAGAACAGGCGAGAAGGGGGACGTGCTCGCAGGGAAGATTTTATTTTATTTATTAACAAAACACCAGGATACATAGACAAAGCACACACGCTGACATAGAAACAAACACAAAAACCGACAAAGGAAGACTGAGACAAAGCACCTTAAATACGCACAGTGGAAGATGAGACACACCTGGGAATGATCACATGGGCGGGGCCATACATAAGACACACACAACAGGACCGGTGGATGGGACGAAGGAAGAGCAGAGACCAAAACAAAACAGAACAATGATGAGAAGAGACAAACATGAGAGCCAAAGAAGACAGAAAATGACAGTAAGCCAAGCCCAAACTCCCCAAAGGTTGCAAACCTTAGACAAGACAGGAGACTGGACTGGAGAAATGACAGGTCACTGGACTTGGGACATGACAGGACTGGGCAAAGGAACAGGGATAAACACGTTGACTGAGACAGACACATAAATGGTGATGTGGACGGGAACAACAAAACCAGACATGGGAACAGGGACAGAAACACACACGGGAACCAAAACAGGAACAGATATGGGAACAAAAACAAAAGTAGACACAGACTGAGACGGGAACATGACAGTAAGCCCCTCCCTGGTGAAGCAGAAGGACTGGACAAGCAAGAACAGGACTGACACAACTAGACACAAAATCAAGACTGAAGACTTGACCGGAACTGGGGAACATGAGACTGGACGTGGGAAACGCCATGAGACCATGACACAGGACAGGAGACATGCGGCAGGCACTAAGGACAGGACGGAGCAAGGGCGAAGACGAGACCAAAACAAAATAGAAAGATGATGAGAAGAGACAGACATGGGAGCCAAACAAGACAGGAACGTGACACCACCGTGTTTGGAAGAACACAAAGTGGTGGGGTGGGCGTGGCTAGGTCTCACACCTGTCAGTCCAAAGATGACCAATGAAGATTCAAGGTCAAAGCCTTGTCTAAGACCCACCCAACACTGAAAAGTGTACCAAGTCAGGAAGACAAGTTCTGTCCTGAGCTTTGTAATGACCCAACCATCATACTGAACTCCATCATGTACTGAACACCAACACGGTGTCTTACCTACCTTTAATTAATGTGCAATATCTGCTGCTGAACGTACAAGTGCAATACATACACACGTTCTGTCCAATATCTACAGTTAATACTGTCCAATATCTACAGTTATTACGGTGCAATATCTACAGTTATTACGGTGCAATATCTACAGTTAATACTGTCCAATATCTACAGTTATTACTGTCCAATATCTACAGTTATTACTGTCCAATATCTATTCAGTACCTTTTTGGAAATAACTCATACAATAACGTGTTTAAACTGTAAATTTGTATAGTTTCTTCATTTTAATTTTTATGGTTTTTTTTGTGCTCACAGTTGTTTATTTCTATAACATATCTTATATTTTGTATTTTGTTTAATGTGCATCTTTGTGTACTTGATGTTGTTTATCTGCTTACTGTGTATTTTGCTGTAACAATGTCAGTTCCCAGTGGGAAAATAAAAGTCTTTCCTGTCCAAGTCTTTTAACTCAGACGCAAAAGACTTTATCAGCAAAATCCACCAAACTAACATAATTAACAAATAACTGCACAAATTCCTTCTGATTCTTGGAATATTATTTGTACATTTTATTATTTTGTATAAAAAACTGGCACATAATTAACTCCATAGATTATATAAACTGGGTATTGGAGGGAAACTGGCCTCGCTCCATGCCAGCATACATAAACACAATGGATTGTTTTTTGTGTTGTATTTATTTTTATTTATAGTTATTGGAATAATGATTCAGGAAGTCACAAAGACCCCAGGGCTACATCTAAGGGCCTGCAGGCCTTTTGCATTGAGCACTGTCCAAGTTCACGTTCAAAAGTGAAGAAAAACAATGTGTGGCAGGACAGCACGGAAGGAACCAACACTCTTCTGGGGGAGAAATCAGCAGAGGTTTGCTGTAGACCACATGGGTAAGTCAGAAATCTACTGGAAGAATGAATCCAGACGGACGGATGAATCCAAAATAGAGCCTTTTGTTTGTGATTCTAAGATTTCTGGGAAGAGACAAACATTAAATTCCACTTATTCCAACTGTTAAACATGAGGGCGGCAGTATCACAGATTTTGGTCCAGGATAGCTTGTCATTGTTAACTGACCTATGGGTTCTGAGATCATACCAACTTCATTATACCATCCATACTTACGCAATGAATATGATGTAGTATAAAAAAAAAACACAAGCAGCAATAAGTGCACAAACAAATCTGCAAAATCATCCATATATATATATATTTATATATCCAATTTATGAAATTACGACTTAGAGATAATCTTGTTGTCAGTGTATTATTTTGTCTACTTCATTTGTATAAATTAACATGTAAATTTCATATGTTAATTTCTAAATGTACTCAGAATTAATCATATCAATACTCAGTCACATCTTTTGACCTTAATATATTAATATATGAATTTATGATCTATTAATTTGTGGATTATCCTTTATCCTCAATATACTAAGCTGTGTTTCAGTATTTTAATTAGCTACTACATTAATGACCTATATATGAATAATTGCCCTCAATACATTCATATTAAATGAATATATTATTATTATTATTATTGTTATAATAATAATTGTTATTGTGATTGTTATAATAATAATAATAATAATAATAATAATAATAATCATAATTAGTATATCCGTAATACTAATAATAAATTTTATAAATAATAATAATAATAATAATGATTATTATCATTATTATTATTATTTTTACTATTATTATTATTTATATTATTATTATTATTATTATTATTATTATTATTATTATTATTATTATTATTATTATTATTATTATTATTATCATTTATTTATTTATTTATTTTTTATTCAGGTCAGTTTTCTTGGTGGAACAGTGAAACCATTTAATCATGTCATTACAAGCATTAAGGTCCAGATGTTCTGGTTCTTCATAGAGAACCCTTAAAGAACCCCTCCTACAGGTGCGACTCTATTAGTGAGAGTGAGATTGAAAGTGTGAGATGTAACCAATCCCGGCGCAGGGGGCGTGTCCTGTGCGCGTCCAGGTGGGGCCGGTGTCTGTGGTCCAGAAGCAGGGGGAGTCCTCTCGGAAGGTGGGTGATGGAGCTGGACTCCAGCGCGCTGAACGACTCTCTGCAGAGCGGCTCGGGACGGAACGGCTCTGCGCGCGCGCCGGAGCACGACTTCAACAGCCTGGTGCACCTGACCGAGACCAAGATCCTGCCTGTGTTCATCGGGTTCCTCTGCTCCACTGGACTGGTGGGCAACATCCTCGTACTGGTGACCATCTTTAGGTAGGAATGAAGGGCTGTGGATGATCATGAAACAGATTTTTATATAATATATAAAAATATATAAGAATATATAGTAAAAAAGACCCCCCACCAAAAACAACAAAACAATATATATAATATATATATATAGTATTTAGTAAAAAAGTATTTTTTTATTTTTATATATAACAAAAAGAGACACCTCTCTCTCTCTCTCGCTCTCTCTCTTTATCTATATATCTCTTTTATATATATATATATATATATATATATATATATATATATATATATATATATATGTATATATATATATATATTATTATTATTATTATTATTAGTTTAAAGTGTAGTCTGATTATTTTTACTTTTTTTCTTTTTGCACATTATCTATCTATCTATCTATCTATCTATCTATCTATCTATCTATCTATCTATCTATCTATATACCTACAACACCATCTACACACACATACTATACCCATTCACAATTTCTTTATATATATATATATATATATATATATATATATATATATATATATATATATATATATATATATATATATATATAAATCTATGTTTTTTTATATATATTTATTTCTTTATATATATTTATGGTAATTAATGGAGTCTCTGATATATATTTAATGCAGTATGGAAAGGTGATGCTGCTGATCTTTGACCCACAATAAATGAAATATGACTAATAATGACTAATAAAATAGTAAAGCTCCCATCCTCACCTGGACAGACCTCAGCAGGACAGACCGAGCACGTCCTCCAGCACACTTTGCGTGTCCTCAGGAATCACCACTTATAAAAAGGGACAGTACAGAATACAACGTCGCCCTCCAATAAGAACAAAACAGAGCCTTAAATAGTGTTAGAGGACGTGAAAGGCTGTGGGTAATGAATGCGTATATGGGCATTGATGGGTATGTGTGTGGCGTATGTGTGTGTATATACTGTGCATGGTGTGCTGTGCAGGCTATGATGGTATGCACAGTGTAATGCTATGTGTGCATATGTCTTTGGATAAGTGTCTGTGGGTATGAATATGCATGTGTATGGTTTGGTTATGCATTTATGTGTAGAGGGGAATAGTTATGATTGGATATTATTTTATTTGTGTTGATATATTGGGCTGCATCTAATGAAAGAATACTGTGACAAAATTAAACTCGTGTCATATATTCATTACAAAATTTTAAAAGTTTAAAGTTGATTATCTCTCTCTCTCATATATATATATAACATATATATATAATGAGTGTGTGTGTATGAGTATGTGTGTGTAGATGGTACTGTAGGTATTGTTATAGGTATTGTTTGTATCAGTCCATATATGGGTATGGATTGGTGTGAGACTGGACAGTATACATATGGACGAGTATTGGTGAATGTTGATGTTGTAGGTATTATTGTGGGTATTATTGTAGGTATTATTTGTATCGATAGATGGACGGGTGTGAGAACGAGCAGGTGTACATATGGATATCTCTGGGTGTGTGTGGGAATGAGTGTGTGTGTGTGTATGGATGGATGTATTGCTCGTGTAATCAGGTCTGTAATGACACAAGACGGAGTGAATGTACAGATCTGTGTAGGAGAGTCCCTCGCTGTGAAGGAGAGAGGGAGAACCTCTAACTCAGCTGCTAATGTGGTTAAGATTCAGCACAGATTCCCTCAAGTTAACCTTGTGAATACACAAAGGAAATGGCAGAGGAGCCTGAGAATGACCTGCGTGAGATCAGATTGGTCCTGGAGCTGGTTACAGGACATGTCCACATGGGAGGACAGACATAAGGGACAGCTTTGCTGAACAGAACATGAGTCGTGCTGAATCTGCAGGAGCTCAGCTGCTGAACTTCATCATCTGTTTATCTGAGCTGAACAGAAACCAGTCATCCTGCAGGCTGGGAGCAGAACTTTCCCAAGACCCTCACTACAGATAGTCGGTCAGTAAGAATGGGTTTGGATGTGGATCAGAATGAGCTGGATGGATACGGTTGTGATCTTCATTGACAGACAGATCCTCACACATCATTTTTAATTTACAGGCCTCGGCGGCAACCGTCGATAAATGTTTTTGCAGTCAATCTCTTTTCTCTGATGATTGGTCGGTGGCTGCTCATTCGAACGATCAGTACAGAAGGTCTGGGAGCAAAGACTTCCTGAATTGAAACAAGAACAGACTGTTGACTTCATCCACAGTAACCCCAGTCTGAATCATAAACTCTATTTATTTCTCAGGTACGAGGAATGAACAGAATTGCTGCCTGGTGGTTTTGTCTATAACACTCTATATAACATTAGAATATACATAGTGGTCAGTGAGTGTGTGGATGGAGGTGTGTAGATGGGGGTGTGTGGATGGGGCGTGGATGGGGAGGCGTGTGGATGGAGCGTGTGGATGGGGTGTGTGGATGGAGTTCAGGGTGTGTGGATGGAGTTCAGGGTGTGTGGATGGAGTTCAGGGTGTGTGGATGGAGGTGTGTGGATGGAGTTGTGTGGATGGGGTGTGTGGATGGGGTGTGGATGGGGTGTCATGGATGGAGGTGTGTGGATGGGGTATGTGGATGGAGGTGTGTGGATGGGAGGTGTGTGGATGGGGGAGCGTGTGGATGAGAGGGTGTGTGGATGGGGTTGTGGATGGAGGTGTGTGGATGGGGGTGTGTGGATGGGGGTATGTGGATGGAGGTGTGTGGATGGAGGTGTGTGGATGGGGGCGTGTGGATGGGGGCGTGTGGATGGAGGTGTGTGGATGGAGGTGTGTGGATGGGGGTGTGTGGATGGGGCAGATTACCTCTGTTGAAGGTTATGGTGTCATAAGCATTCCAGAGGTATTCCTGCAACTTCTCATTAATGTGGAGACGTCAATACATTTTACACATGTTCAAGGACTTCATTGCAGTGTCTCTCTCTCTCTCTCTCTCTCTCTCTCTCTCTCTCTCTCTCTCTCTCTCTCTCTTTCCTCTCTTTTGTATTTCGTTTCTCCTTGCCCTCTGATTTTTCCTTCTCCACGTCAGTGCATCCAGTGTTTACTAACAATATCTGAGCCCAGTTACACGTGGTCCCTTCATCTTTCTTAAATATCAAAATTATTAGATAATTTGGTGAAAATTAAACAAATACAAATACAAATCTGATCCGTTTCAGGAAAACTCATATCAGGATAGAATTCTGATATTGCTTCCATGAGGTGATGAGGTGTGAACAGGGTCCCTGTTTCTTTTGTGATAAAGAGAGCAAATATTACCTCGTATATGATTTCAAATTTAAAGAATTGGACGTAGAATAGGAATAATGCCGTGCACAGGCTGGAGGAGTGTAAAGCCCCCCTGCAATGTACTGGAGCCCTGAAACTCGTGTGTGACCCCTGAACAGGGGTCTTGAGTTTTCATGCTCTCCCCTTGTCTGCATGGGTTTCCTGTGGGGACTCTGGTTTCCTCCCACATTCCAAAGACATGGAGATCAGGTGAACTGGCTACTCTAAACTGCCCTGGTGTTTGACTCAGTGTGTATGTTTGTGAGTATGGATTTGCCCTCTGTCCTGGGTGAACCCTAGTGCTCGGTGCAGTCCTCCAGGTGGACAGTCGTTTGTATTTGATATTTGATTTATACATTTGCTGTATATATCAAATACAAACGACCGTCCACCTTGAGCACCATCAAATACTATTTTCTTTGTAAGGTTCGTTGTGTCCACTGATTGCAGCTGCTTGTGTTTTCAGGTCCAGTAAGAAGACGGTGCCGGACGTGTACATCGGTAATCTGGCTGTAGCTGACCTTGTCCATGTAACTGTAATGCCTTTCCTCATCCACCAGTGGGCACGTGGAGGACACTGGGTGTTCGGCAGCTCTTTATGCACCATCATCACCTCCATGGACAACTGCAACCAGGTGGCATGCGCCGCAGTAATGACCGCCATGAGCCTGGACAGGTGGGTCAGTAGCGCAATCTCACTAATGTTGCTGTTGTTGGGACTGAATGCAATCAAATGCTCCTCACAGCAATGTTCCTACATGCAGTGTAGAGCCTGCCCAGAAGACTAGAGGGTGTTACTGCAGCAGAGGGGGAACGCTCGTAGCTTTTGCCCTGGTTTTCAAGAGAAGGAGGAGCATGTGTGCCCGTACTGTTGGACTGGGTTATGGTGTGGTCAGGCAACAGTGTTTATGTAACGGCGTTTATCGTGTGCCAGGAAAGAGAGAGTGAGAGACATTATCAGCTTATTAGAAAAACACCTGGGCTGCTGTAGAGCAGAGGTGGGCATTTCAGGTCCAGAACAGGTCCAGGATTTTGTTCCAACTGCCTCGTTTGTAAAGATAATAACGTTACTCCACCTTGAGCTCGTTTTGCTGATGATGGCTTGGCAGCCTGAGTCGGAACAGAATCCTGGGGTGGATTTTGACTTGCTGGACCTGAAATGCCCTCTTCAGCAATACCAGCAAATCATTTCCAGCCTGAACATCTCAACCCTATCAAGATCAAGCCTCCTGCACCGATTCTGAGGCCAAAGTCATTCTATTTCTGCCCCTTTCTTGGTGGCCTCGTTCTCTAATGAACAGCTGCTTATTTATGTATTTATGTACTTACTGCTTTATCTCATTTCATTGTCTATAGCTCCATTTTGAGTCTGCTGACCTTTCAGATAAGCGCATATCAGCGGAGAACAAACACCGAGTGCCCCAAGTAACAGGAATTTCCTGTCAGAGAAGTAATCTCTCGGCACAATCAGTGGAAATGAGGTCACCTGCAGACTTTTTACACAACATACTCTACATCTGGGAATTCTTAATCCAGGACTTATTGTTTAATTAGGAAGGAATCATCTGCTACCTTCAGTCATCAACGTTTGAGACACAATAGCCCTCCAAAAACATCAGAAAAGGTGCAGCAGCTCCAGGGGTATTAATACGAATAACAGCCTCTGCTCTTCAATGATGGACCGTTGCTGATTTGACTGCATTCAGCCTGGAAGAGTGAGAGCATCAGTGAGGTTAGGGGTTCTGCCACTTTAGCTCATCCCAGACATGCTGGAAGAAGCTCCATCACGCCAGAGAACCCAACCAAACCAGGTTTTAGGTAAATTGTGGTTTTCATGCTGAGCTGTGGCTTTAATGTTGCTGTAGGTATCTGGCCCTGGTTCATCCTTTCCGTCTGATAAGCCTCCGGACGAGGTCAAGGACGATCCGAATCAATCTTTTTGTGTGGGTGACATCTTTCATCATGGTGCTTCCAGCGTGGCTCCACTCGAAGGTGATCCGCTTCAGGGATGGGCTGGAAAGCTGTTCACTTAATCTCGTGTCCCCCAGAGAGGTGCTGTGGTACGAGCTTGATTTACCTTCTTCAAATCCATCTAAACGCTCAAATGTGTGTCATGAGAGATCCAGAATTCTCAGACTGAAACCCAACCCTTGCTCTGTGTGTGTGTGTGTGTGTGTGTGTGTGTGTGTGTGTGTGTGTGTGTGTGTGTGTGCAGGTACACACTATACCAGACCATGACATCCTTCTTCCTCCCTTTACCCCTCATCCTCACCTGCTACATCCTCATCCTCTGCTACAGCTGGAGAATGTACCGCAAGAACAAGCAAGCTCGCAGGTACGTCAGGTGTGTTGTTGTCACTCCAGGTGTGTTACCTCCACTACAGGTGTAGAACTTCCTTTTGGAGATTAAAGTCATGTTATTGGACCTTCACTCGAGATATTAATGTCACCAGAGCTTTTTCGTGTCAGTGATGTCTCGTCATTGCTTTTCAGGTACAGCACCAGCGTGCCACGTCAGCGCGTGGTCCGGCTCACTAAGATGGTTCTGGTGCTGGTGGCTGTGTTCTTGGTCAGCGTGGCACCATATAATGTCCTGCAGCTGGTGAACCTGCAGGTGTTGCGGCCCTCGCTGGCCTACCACACCTGCTACTACCTAAGTGTGTGTCTGAGCTACGCCTCCAGCAGCATCAACCCCTTCATCTACATCTCCCTCAGCGGACATTTCCGACACCGCCTGGTCTGCCGCGATGTTCCCAGTGTTCCCAGCGGTGGAGAGCAGCCACGGGCCAGCTTCTGAAACACATCTGGAGGGCTCCAGGAATTGTTCCATTAATTCAGTTAATCATTGGTGATCATGGTGACTGTTTATCTAATACCTATAACGCTCTGTAAATGTCACATGATCATAATGACAGCAGCACTGACCACAGGAGGAGCATGGAGTGGAGATGTACAGTGTTCAAATGTAGATCAAGGGTTTTTTAGCAGCCTCTACTTTACTGGGAAGGCTTTATACTAGATGGTAAAACTTGCTGTGAGGAGGATTTGACTGCATTCAGCCTTGAGAGGAACTGATACAAAGGTGGAGCTCCTTCACTTAAGAGAATACAGCTCCTTTGCTCAACAGCCCAGTGCTGGGAGGCTTTATACCTCCCTAGCCCAGTGTTTCTCAATCCTCGTCCTGGAGGCACCCCTGCCCCGAACGCTTTAGCTTTAACACCTTTAAATTGAGCTGATTAGTTGAATCCGGTGTGTTGGGAGCAGGGAAGCCTCTAAAATATATAGGGTCGGGGTGCCTCCAGGACCAGGGTTGAGAAACACTGCAACACTTGGCATTGGGCAAGGAGACCTTAGGGGAAAAGTAGCCGAATGCATTAACTCGAAGTGGACGTACAGTATATTGTACTCTGGCTTCCTGTTACTCCTTTGTCTGTGGCCAATGAGGGAAGCCTCCATGCTTTATAAGTGTGTCACTCTTGTTTTCAGACACTGTTGTGAGTTCACGCCTTTCAAAGGTCACCCACAGTCATCCATCGACTCGAGGGAGAATGGGGAATATACAGTAATGAGCATATTGGCATTCAGATTTGACCTTTTTCAAGCCCACCTGAGTCCGTGGGAAACAAGTGGTCATCTGTGAAATGCTGTTTAATTGGAGTGTAAATGTAAATGTAGCAGCGCAAATAAAGAGACAAAATAATCGTTGGCATAAATCAGGTCATAAATATAGGAACAATAGCTTCAGCTCCTAATAGGCTTCCAGGGAATTGCACCAGCTCGCTAGGTCATCAGTCTAGTTCACTGTCATCTCACATACACGGTGTCCTGCTCCTTTTGGGTGAAAACAGCGGCTGTAATTTGACTGGTGGTAAATACAAATTTCCTTTCAAAATTGAGTGTAAAATAACCTCCACCATCCTGCTGATTAACTGCTATTTGGACTCCAAAACCTGTGGTCAGATACTCCAACAATTCCAGCACTGGTTTAGTTGAAGAATTAGGGGCCGAGTGTCCCTTCAGCCTCTTTGAAAGGGGACGAAGGACCCCACCCAGTGGCTGAAAGAGTAATATCATATCAGATCCACTTTGAATTTGGGATAGATAGATAGATAGATAGATAGATAGATAGATAGATAGATAGATAGATAGATAGATAGATAGATAGATAGATAGACAGTTTAACATTGTCCTCCTCTCTGTGGACGTCCTGAACCACAGAGCTCTGTGTCTTATTGTTCTTCACTCTGTAAACGGGTGGTTTTACTGCTGGACGAGTAAAGTGTCGCAGTAGGTTTGAGGCCTGGTGACACTGTTTCTCTGCCACTGTTTTCACCCAAATGCAGCTTTGATCATCGAGATGACAGTAGTGACGTATGGCTGCTCTCATCTAGAGAAAGTACACAGGAATCGTTTACCAACAGACTAAAGCAGGAATGACTTTCTGGGATATTATATGATTTTTATAGTCGTGTCTCCTTCACTGGGCTTTAAGGAGAGAAATTTGTTATTTTCACTCTGAAAATGTATGTTTAGTGTTTATCTTTGGAAATTCTCAGAAGAGACGTGTGTAAATAGGTAAACAGGGTGTGTTTGTCATGGTTGCTTGGCTCCCTCTGCTGTGTAGGATATGTAACGGCTGCTACACTGATGCTGACATTCAAGTTTGTGAACCCGTTAGAACAGGGAAGGCAGTCCAGGTCCTGGAGTGGACGATTCCTGGACAGTTTGCTGGTGTCCATGCTCTAAAACCTACTAAACCTGGAGTCGTTTGTGATTTGCAACAGGAAAAATGATATTTGTTGACTTTATTACTCTTTGCAGTTATTTGATGCTTATTTTTGTTGGATTTTTTTGTTTTTGTGACTTTTGCTGATTTACTTCTTGGTGTTGGCCCAGTTTTCATGGGTGGGAGGGGCTTAGAAGAAGGCATTAACCTCAAATCTCCATTGGTCACCTTTTTTTTTGTACTTCCAAACTTTGTCTGAGACCTAGCCACGCCCACTCAGTTCTTTCAAACATGGTGGAGGAACTGTTTGAAGTGCACAGCAGCAGGTAAAAACAGATTTTTTCCAATTACAAGTTGATACAAATGTAATGTTTCATTGCGGAGTAATTCATAGATACTGCACATACTCGCGTTTGTAGAAGTAGACGTTTAAAAAGCTCACATTTGCAAAATTTCGATCAACATGTCATTGGAATAAAATCAGCTCACCTGCTGCTGTACACTTGAGACAGTTCCTCCGCCATGTTTGGAAGAAGTCTTAAAGTTGGTGGGCGTGGCTTGGTCTCAGGTGAGTACTGGAAATTCATGATGAACACCTTCTGAGACCCACCCACCAGTGAAAACTGCCAACACCCAGCATCAAATAGCAGTAAAGTAACCAAGTATCTGTAAAATAGAGTTTTGATCTATATTTTTTTGTTTTGCATTTCTATTATATGTTTTTTTCTTGATTCTTAGAATATTTGACTGTTTTGTGTAAAAATGTTTGGCACAGAATAACTGTGTGTAAGGTGTGTTTGAGCAAGAGGAGCAGAAAACTGTGGTTTTCCCGTCCCTGCGTTAGAATTTTCTATTTTTCTGCATAAATATGACCTAAAACTTAATAAGACGTCCTAAAAGCAGATAAAGAGAGAGTTCCTAAAATGACACTTGCTCATTTATTCATTAATGAAAATGCTCCGGTGTTCCATATCTGTGAGGGTAAACGTATGTGAACCTTCAGGATTAGCAGATGATTAATATAAAAACAATAATTCAGATATTTAAGTATAATTAAAATCAGAAATTTATCTCATGTTTACTGTCTGGTCTTCACAACGTGTGGAAGTGAATCATGGAACAAACAATTTCCAAGCAGCTGTTGATGCTCATCAGGCTGGAAAAGGTTACAAAACCATCTCTAACAGGTTTGGACAGATTGTGTACTAATGGAGGAAGTTCATGAACATTATTACCCTCCCCAGGAGTGCTCCACCAACAAGTGTCACACAAAAAGAAGACCAGCTGCAAGGTCACACAGGAACCCCAGGCTAATGTTCATATTCATGAGTCCACCATCAGGACATCGTTGATGTCCATCATCAGCAGTGAGCGAAAAATCACATGGACAAGCCAGAAGGTTACTGGAACAATGTTCTGTGGACAGATAAACCAAACGATATCTTTTTGGATGAAATGAGAAGGAAAACAGCACCGAACCCACCTGTGAAACGTGGTGGTGGTAGTATCATGGTTTGGGCCTGTTTTGCTGCCCCTGCAACAGCTACTGAAAATGTTTAGTTGCAGTTATCGCTGCACACGTGGGTCACAGTAGATACTGAGGGAAAGGTTCACGCACTATTAGGTGTGAAAATCAGATTTTTAGAAATATATGCAGAAAAATAGAACTGGGTTCAAAAACTCTCACGCACCACAGCACCGTCCAGATGTTTGAACATACGTTCAGATAATAAATGTTCTGATGTGATTTAGTGGCAACCAAACATTGTGAGACATCAGAATGGTGTCATATTAGGGTTAATGATATTTGGAACTTGAGAAACAGTGTTCACCGTCTGCACAGTCCATCAACCTTCGTGTGCATGTAAAGAAAATCGTGCACGAATCTGTGAACTTGTGAAATTCATTCTCCCAGTTTAAGTTTGTGGAAGTGTATTGAAGAGTCTGGAGATATTTTATGCATGTGAGAAACCTTTTGTGCACATAGATGTAATTTGCACTCGTTTAAAGCGATTGTGTTGATGTTATTTTGTCTTTGTGTAATTTTCTTTTTTGCAGGCATGTTTTCAAATGGGATGTTTCAACGTTCTGAGCTACAGACATTCAGATTGCCAATCTTCCAGGGTAACACTTAAGTTTCCCTGCTTTGTTTTTACACCTCAGCCATCCAGCCAATCAGCACATTGCCTGTGATTACCCAATCCGCACCCCTGTCAAATATGTGCAGAGCACGTGCTCATGCCCAAAATTGGCCAAAGGAGGCAGACCAAGGAACAGATAGACCAATTATGTGGGATGATTTTGACATTCATTCACCAAAAAACCAAAGCAGTATTTGATTCTTGGACAGTCAAACATCCCAGATTTTCAGGAGATCCTAGGTTACTCTAAGTTTTGTTCATTCAAAATATAAATATTTGCATAATTTCAATGTTTGTATGAATTTTAAGGACTTAAATGCACCATATGCAGAAATCCTTTTGACAATTAATGATCTAGAGTGTTTTTATAGAGTCATTTATGATGATTATATTGACACGGATATTTATATTATAATAACTTCGTCAAAAACTTGACAGTGATCCAAATAAAATAAAAAACAACCTGAATGTCCTTTATTTTTATTTATGTGTGCATCAGTAGTATCCCTTCTCAGGACTTTTATTCTGTAATTTGAATGCTGTGTGAGCATAGACAGGGAACAAACATCCCCTCCCTTCTCATTTTCCTCTGTAACCCAACATGTGGGTCAGTGATGTTATTAGCCCCGCCCCCTCTCTCTGATCAGTCAGAGTCTGCATGCAGGTTGATCGTGTCCACGTGGACAGAGCAGTAAACATGCACTAGAAGCTCCTTTGGCATTTAAACTGGGATTTAATTCAGTTGGAAACCAGTGAATTTTAGCTGTTTTCCGAGCTGGATTACTCACCATATGACCATCACCATGGTTACATAGGGTACGGTTTGTAGTTTGTTATGTGTATCCTGTGTGTAGGTGATTCATCTGATCCTGAGATATGAAGCTTAGTTTATGTGGATGTGGATCTCAGGTTCTAAGAGTCAATGAGACCATCCAGCTCTTTAAAGATATTTTTATTCATTAGATAGTCCACACAGTGTTTCTCTATCATGGTCTTGGAGATACCCCTGCACTTAGCGTAGAGTAACACTGCCATGCGTATTAACATATTGTTCAAGTAACCCAGATCCCCAAGAACATGGCCCAGAATGATCTACAAAATCAAAAATGGAAGTAGACAAATGATAATTAGTCCACGTACAGAAAAGGCCTGGTGTTGGGAGGTCAGCTTATAAGCAAAGTTTGAGATCTTCTCCTGGGTACCACAAGACCTCCATACTCCAACCTGATCATCATTCGGTCCCAGACAGAATCTGGATTGGTCAATAAAGGCATTATGGTTCAAGCCCTGTTCTCCATGTGTGCATGCCCTTATGCTCTCAACACCAGCTTGGTCAGGAAGGCCTGCTCTCAGACCAGTGATTGTCCCCTCATAAAGTCTGTCTGGACAAAAGGTCTTCAAGTTCATCATAGAGGCAAGTCTATCGGTCAGGGATCCCTCACTAAAAGGTGCACTACCCAAAAGTAGCCCTGACAGCCTTTTTATAGGGCAGTGGGGGAAGCACTTCACGTCCTCTTGTGCAAAGGTTCAGTCTGTAATCAGACCTGTAATTATTAACATATCGGACAGAACCGCGTACCGATATGATGTCTGATGGGGACATTATTGTCTGGTAATGAGTGTGGTTCTACTGTGTTTGTTGAGGCCTTTAGGCCTGTCGGGTGGGGGTTTAATCTACTGTGTTAATGTCCCGAGGGCCGTGGGACCACCATTCTGATGGTCAGATGGACAGTAAACTGCAGACCGGTCCTGAAATCCGGATCAATAGCCAAACCAGACATTCGCAGACTGAGACAGCGTCTGACCTGCTGCCCTCAGGCACTGGCTGGGTCTCTTACTCTCTTTCTCTCTACCCCTTTTCCTCCCTCTCTCTCTCTCTCTCTCTCCCTCTGTCTCTCTCTCTCTCTCTCTCTCATTCGAGGCACCCGAGGCAGTGCAGTAACGTGGTAACTGGTCAATACCAGTGTTTTCTGAATATAAGCTGCTGTTTTATTGACACTGCTGTTCGATATTAAACAGAAGACAATAAAGAATTCATTCATGGTGGTAAAATTCTTCTTTAATCACAGCTGACTGTAAACATCTGCTCTGAATCAGAGTGGACAAGAGACGGCGGCTGCTGACCTGACCTTGCTTGACCTTGTTTATGACTCAAATCCGTTCAGCCCATGACCTTTTTAGTTCCACCTCACAGGCCATCACCCCCCAAAGACAACAAGGACAGATTTCCCTTCTGAATTAAAGTGAGAATCCATCCATCCATCCATCCATCCATCCATCCATCCATCCATCCATCCATCCATCCATCCATCCACCCATCCATCCTTCCATCCATCCATCCATCCGATCACAGTGGCCTCCTAAACACATGCAGAACTTGCTGGTAGGTATTAGCAGTGACCAGCAGATGGAGCTCAGTACCAACCTTCCTCATCAGCCCATGAAAGAAGGATTGCTATTTGAACCACTTTACTGTAGTAACCACTTCTACTTCTCTGGCTTTACATTAGGTGTTGGAACATTGCTGTAAGGAGGATTTGATAGCATTCAGGCCTGAGATCAAGAGAATCAGTAAGGTCAGATACTGATGTTGTCTGACACTCCAGCTTATCCCAAAGATGCTGGAGCTCCACAGCTTCACAGCTCCACATCTCCACAGTCCCACATCTCCACTGCCCCACAGCTCCCCATCTCCACAGCCAGACAGCTCCACATCTCCACAGTCCCACACCTCCACTGCCCCACATCTTTACAGCTCCACAGCTCCCCAGTCCCACATCTTCACATCTCCACACCTACACAGCTCCACAGTCCATCATATTTGACCATCACAGTCTGTTGGTCAGTTCTTTTCTAAAGAAAAGGGGAACCCAAAGGGCCTTCAGGGATTTCAGAAATTACCTTAAATCAGAAATGTTCTCCCTGTGGTATCTCGGTAGATACACCCTATAAATGAGCTCTCACACTGGCTGGATGTTCTGATTTTCAATGGATGGAAACTCAAGAGAATGTCCTTCTAGTCCTTCTGGAGGTTCTAGATATAGAGAGGGACTTCCAGATGTAGCAAGATATATATATATATATATATAGAGAGAGAGAGAGAGAGAGAGAGAGAGAACTGTGACAACTTCAGTGCTAATTTAAAGAGGCTCGCTCGCTTCATGAGGCCTCCACTTCCACACCCCACATCCAACATGACAAGCAAGAGCACGAAATAAAGTCCAGTTTAATTAATTCTCTCTCTCTCTCTCTCTCTCTCTCTCTCTCTCTCTCTCTCTCTCTCTCTCTCTCTCTCTGGCCGTGGGGTCTGTGAGTCTGGGTGTTGATGATGTTCTCCGTTTGGATGTGTGAAATCACAACCAGTGAAACATTTCCTCCCACCATCACTAATCTGCTCTCAGAGACGCTCTGGTTGAGAGGCTTAAATTCACAACCAGGCTGCAGAGAAAACACTCACACACTGAGAATATGGTGACATTAAAGGCCAATATCACTGTAGTTCCTTCACTTGTAGAAATGATACAGTTATATTTAATAACATCTATAATATATTAAGTGATGATTCAACACCTGCTGTGAATCACACAACAGGAACATTCAGAAGCTGTAGAATCTGCAGTGTCTACTATAAATGATACAGTATGAATTCAGAAACTGCTGTGAATGATTTACTTTGGGATGTGACTTATACATTATGAATTAGTCACTATTATGAATCTACAGCAAACTATTCAGTAAGGATTCAATAACTACTATGAATTATGCAGCAACTTCTGTGAAGTATTCAGTTTCAGCTGTGAATTTTACAGTATGAATTATTCAGGAATCATTATGTAGTTCGCAGCATCTACTGTGAATTTTACAGTATGAATTATTCAATAATGGACTGTGAATTATTCAGTATCTACTCTGAATTGTACAGTATGATTTATTCACTAATCAGTAGGAAGTATTCAGTATGTATTGTGAATTATACAGTATGAATTATTCAGTAATCAGTATGAAGTATTCAGTATGTATTGTGAATTATACAGTATGAATTATTCAGTAATCAGTATGAAGTATTCAGTATGTACTGTGAATTATACAGTATGAATTATTCAGTATCTACTGCTGCTATAAAACTACTACAGTAAACTATGAGAAAGAGAAGCATAACATAACAGAAGCATCAACTCATACACAAGGCCCACAACATTTTCAAGAGGTGTTCATTGATACATAATAATAATAATAATATATAATAATAATAATAATAATAATAATAATAGCCAACAAATATAATAATAATAATAATAATAACAAATATAATAATATGTAATAATAAATATAATAATAGCGTAATAATAATAATAAAATATAAACCAACAAATATAATAATAATAATAATAATATAAATATAATAATAATAATAATAATAATAATAATAATAATAATAATAATAATAATAATAATAATAAATATAATAATAATAATGAAAACTGAACTGAAGGCACATTTGCAGCTTCTGGCACGAAACCCTGAGATGATGTAGATGAGATTAAGGTTTAGGATTTATTGCAGAACTGGTAAGTTTCACAGACATGCTGGGGTCATATGCTGTTTTGCATGTCTGCTGCTGCTTTCTCGCCGTGGGTAGTGATGCCACGTTTGTTGGAAGTAACTCTGTGCGACATTTTGCTGGGCCAAATTTCATTAGCTGCTTCAGATGAAGTAAGGAAGTGGGGGAAAGGCAGGCGATGTTATTATTTGATTGTGTGAACGCATGGTGAACACTGCACGATCTCCCCTCTTCCACAAACCGAGCACATGCTCGAAAGCCGGCTTGTGCTGAATATTCTATCCCTCCGCAGCTCCAGATGGATCAACACATGCTGAAAATATGACGAACTCCGCCTGCTTTACATCTGGCCCCAATCCTATCACTCGGCTCCGCTGTACGTACCCTCAGCTCTCCCATCCAGCTAAGGGCTGTGTAAGCGATGGTCGTTTTCTGCTGACTAACACTAAAAATAACTGTCCGTGCGAAGAATCTGCTTCACGGGATTGATTAGATGGACTGAGTTTATTCTGTCTCCCCCCCGGTTTCCCCTTATTCTGACACCACACTGGGTTGAGCCCATCCTGGCCTTAACTGGCGTTCCTCACCCAGCAATGTGTGAGGTCTGGGTGGATAGTGGTGTTAATTGATTCAGAAAACTGCTGTGGCCTCGTGAAAAAGGATCAGCCAAGCTGGAGGGGTTTAAACACTCAACGCAGCACTGCCTCATGTCTGGTCAAATCATCATTTGTAAACCACCACTTCCCCTATTGCATCCTACAGTGTATTACAATCTGTCAGAATGACCTTGTCCATTACAAAGTGAGTGGTTACACCCATTTTCTCGGAATTAATCTCATATCGCCTGTAGAATACTGGACTAAACCAGCCGTTAGGGGTGTAGTTTGTGTATGTCTGGTGCAGTCTGGCTTGGATAAATGAAAGAAGAAGAAGAAGAAGAAGAAGAAGAAAGAAGAAAGAAGAAAGAAAGAAAGAAGAAAGAAATATAGAATACTAGACTATATATCATGTCATATGGACTTACTAGCTGTAATACTTTTCACGAAGGTGAAATGTCCAAGACCTTTATAATAGTCTGCTGGACCTTATACACTTGCTTTAAGGACAGAAGCTCATCTGTTGGTCATCCTCCCTAGTCCTTCACCAGATGCTGATGGCTGGATATTTCTAGTTGGTGGACCCCAGTTCTCAATCCTTGAGTGGTTCGAGGGTAGCAGCACTGCAAGTGTCGGTCATTCATCATAATATTATGGTTGATTAAACACTTTTGAAGTACATATAAACCCTATAAAATCCTCGCCAGTACATTACAGTCTGTACCCAGTGTATACCCCAACGTCCCAGGTTTGATGGCTCTGTCTCAGTGCTTTAATGCTTTGTAGTATGATTGAGGATATCTGGGTCAGGTTCATATAGTTCCTTGAGCAGACTTGAAGTTTGACAGCAGTTTGGTCATGGACTCTCTGGGGCGGGTAGATGGTACTCTCTTCCCCGTCAGGAATGATGCAATGATAGTGGTGCCTGGCCTACATGTACCAAGATTAAGCATCGTTGTCTTCCATCATATGGGGAGAATCCTATCAGGGATGGATAATTTGACAAGTCAGGGCAGAATTGGGGAAACACACACACACACACACACACACACACACACACACACACACACACACACACACACACACACACACACACACACACACACACACACGCACACACACACATTTAACTAGTATGAACCAGGCCATACATTCATGGCCTCATATCTCAGGATCAGATATCTCCCCAGCTGCTTCTCAGGTGCCATGGATAGGGCTGCCCACCGCTCCAGGCATGTGTGCTCACTGCCCCCTAGTGTGTCAGTTCACTAGTGTGTATGTGTGTAATCACTGCGTGGATGAGTTAAACACTGGACACATTCTCCATGCGTGCTGCACTGTGGGTCAATGTGCACCTTTCCATTCATAAATATCAAAAATAATAAAAGATATAAGAGTTTTGTTATTTTATTTTATTTTATTTCTTATTTAATATTATTATAAATATCTTTGTCAGTCTGTCATTATAAACATCTCGATGCTTCTATTTTCATCTCGAAAACAGTTCGAACAGATCAGTTCCTGAGATATAAAGTGTTTTTGGTCAATATAAGCAACAATAACAAAAATGGTAGGTTCAAGCACATTTTGGATCAATCCATAGTCAAATTCACACAGATATTCAAATTCTATTAATGTTTCACCATAACAATATTACTCACCCTTATTGACAACTGATCAGCTTGGTGGGCTCATCATAGCAGCCATATCAATGAGCTTCGGCTCAACCTTTGGGGGTAAAAAAACGTGAACAGGAGCCACTCAGGCTGCACATGAATAGAGCCGATTGAATGTTTTTTAGAATATTTACACGCATGCAGATGGGGTCACATTAACATGCATGTGTTTGAAACAATAAACCTCCATCATTGTTTCTCTATTCTTCATTAATACTGTCATTCACTGCCTCTCGTGACTGACTGCCAAGTTTTGTGAACATCAAAGCCCCCCTCGACCTAGCCGAAAAACCCCATTAAATTAACATGCATATTGAATCTTGTGCCCAGTAAGTTGCTTAATGAATTGCGAGAGGTGCTGATGGAGGCTGTGCACTAATGTAGGGACTGGAGCTGAAGATCTTTGTGAGTGTGTTTGTGTGTGTGTGTGTGTGTGTGAGAGAGAGAGAGAGAGAGAGAGAGAGAGAGAGAGAGAGAGAGAGAGAGAGAGAAAGAGTGATGACTGACTGCCTGATCTGCTCTGGTGTAAGGATGAAGAGAGAGGATGCTTTTTCTCTGTCCTGCTTGTGGCATCTAGAAATTGACCAGTGCTTTGTCCCTTTACCTGCTCAGAGACCAGACATGTTTATTATGGCAGGTAGACAAACAGAAGCATGGACAGACAGACAGATACTCAGACAGACAGACTGGCTTTTTTTCAGTGCAGGGATTTGCCACTACAGGTGTTTCTACAGGTGCACACATGTTGCACGGTGGAGTAACAGGTTGCATTTCTTGCAGCTTCCTGTAATTAGTCGGAAAGTCCAACCCATCCCAAAAAGCACTTTCACACTGCAAACAATCTGGACCAATGGTTCAGTTGATCTGGACCAGGACCAGCTCTTTTGTTCATTGATTCTGGACCATGGTTCATGACACCTTTTACACCTGGTATTTTGGTTTGGACCATTTTTTACTTGGGACCCAGAATTTGGCTCATTTGATAATGTGTGAAAGACATTTTTGAGCCTGAAGAGGAGGCATTCAGGCTGTGAAAAATTCAGGATCAGAGTAACCTACAGACATGATACCCATCATATCAGTGAGAAATTCTGCGAAACAGCTAAAATTCACTTGTTACCAGCTGAATTAAATCCCAGTTTAAAGGCCAAAGCAGCTTCCAGTGCATGTTTACTGCTCTTCTCAATGTTTACATGCTCAACCTGCATACAGACTCTGACTGATCAGTGAGAGGAGGTGGGGCTAATGACATCACTGTTCCACATATTGAGTTACAGAGGAAAAAATGGAGGGGATGCTTGCTCTCTTTCATTGGCCGTACAGTGTTCAAATTTGAAAATAAAAGTCCTGAGAGGGAATAATACTGATGCATACAGGGGTTGGACAATGAAACTGAAACACCTGGTTTTAGACCACAATAATTCATTAGTATGGTGAACTAGGGCCTCCTTTTGCGGCCAATACAGCGTCAATTCATCTTGGGAAGGACTTTTTTTTGATACAATCCGGGTTAACACCCGAACATCCCTTTCAGACAGCTTCCTCTTGTGTCCACAGTTAATCCTGTTGGATGTGGTTGGTCCTTCTTGGTGGTGCTGACGTTACCCTGGATACCGTGGCTCTTGATACATCACAAACACTTGCTGTCTTGGTCACAGATGCGCCAGCAAGACGCGCACCAACAATTTGTCCTCTTTTGAACTAATGTTGTGTGCATTGCAATATTAATAAACCTCCCAAACTAAAATGACGGGTGTTTCAGTTTCATTGTCCAACCCCTGTATATAAATAACAAAAATAATAAAGGACATTCAGGTTGTTTTTTGTTTGTTTGTTTGTTTTTTGGACTATTATCTGAAATGTGAAATGATTTTTAGTCCTAATATGCAACAAATAAATAAATAAAAATGCATTCAATTATGATTATGTTTAGGGTTTTGGTAAAGGTTTGGTTTAGTTTAGGTCATGGTTAAGGTTAAGGTTAGTGTAAGGGTAAGGGTTTCGGTAAGTGTAGTTTCAGGTAACAGAATTACAATAGTTGCTTCATAGCACTCAATTCAACACTCAATTCAACACTCAATTCAGTTCGAACCATTTAATTACTGCTTGTCTGGGTTGTGCCTGTAATTCACCAGACATTTGCATGAAGGTCAAGCTACATTTAGTACACATTATATGAATCCTGAAATGGTCTTTTAGTTACATATGTATGAATTCCTCTTGAGACCAGACACCACCTCTACTTTCATCCCTACTCATAACAAATTTTGCCATTTTAAATATGGTGAAGGTAACATGTAGGCCTTGTAGAGGACCTGCTGTGTGTGTGCCGCTGTCATTAACAGAATAACAGATAGTGTGTCCCTTACCCTGCTCTCTAAACAGCTGCTGATCCAGTGCTGATACAACACATGTGATCGCCCTCTTGACCTTGAGATGAATGGCCTTCCAAACCAGTCCCTGCTCCATATTACCATCTAAATGGGTCTGGGAGAAGGTTAGGGCAGATTATTTGATGTTTAAATGCAAACACAGATCAAAGCAGCATGTCTGGAGCGAGCTAAATTTACAGTAGCCAGTCTTCGGTCTGCGATATCGTGGGAGCACTGAAACGGTGGTGTCCATTTCGTATTGTTTGAGAGTGTGTGAGACATGGAGAGAGAGTGAGCGGTTTGGATGAGAGAAGAGAAGAGCACATTGTCCGCCTGGTCTGCCGGCCGCTTACAGGAAGATAGCTCATTATCCATTGTGGTCAGGCACAATAGCGTCGGGAGGCCGAGTACAGGACAATACGCGTAAACAGCCACAGGCTTAATTTGAAATAGACCAGAGATCACCAGGCCGGCATTGTAATAACGCTGGTAAATAATGGGTATGAATAGGTGTGCAATTCCAGAATTAGAGAGCATCCTGAATGGAGGTAAGAGCATGCTTGCGGTTCCTGCGTGATGAACGAGGCTTATTTAACTACTGGATGGTGTTTCCAGTTGTTACCAAGTCATTCAGCTCCTCTCTCTCCACACGAGAGGCTTCTACTCCATGTGGACCATATTAGTCTAAGCGCTAGTAGCTCTCAGGTTGTTTTTTGATAGACTTGCATCTCTGATTATTAAAGCTCCTGCATGAAAACCACGAATCCTTCATCTGTCTGTTTGCTTCGAAAGGTCTGTGCGGTTCATGTGGGAAAATATGGCCATCGGATTTCTATTCAGGTTCCGGGGGATTTTATGTGGAGACTGGGATGTTGTTCACTGTGTAACGACAGAAAACACAAAGGTTGAAAGATCTCAAAGAAACTCTAAATTTATTGCCAGTGGATGCTCTAAAGCAAGGAAGGCAGCAGCGAGCCTTTAGGTTTTCTATGTTAACAGTCATCATTCAGTTCATTTCACTTCAGTTCAGCCTTTTTTTGTATAGCACTTGTGGAAAATCAGCTTTTCAGAAATGCGGGAGTCCCATAATTAGTGCTTCAGATGGAGAATGTGGCAAGAAAAATATTTCTAAGAGCATGAGGAAGAACCAAGAAAAGGAATCCACACTCAAAAAGAGATGCTTTCGGAAAGCCCGAGGAAGAAGCGCTATGAAGGGCTGACAGTGAAAAAGAGCATGTGGGTGAACCACGAAAAAGAAACAAGGCTCAAAAGCAAACCCTCCCCAAGAGCATCAGGAAGAACAACTGATTAACTGATACGGGTTGTGCCACGGGCCTCGCAAGATCATGACCCATCTGACCCACTGACATTATTAGACCTGTTTTGAGGGGGACCCCCTTTATGTGTTCTAACGCTCCAAATAAACATGCATTATTAGTTAACTCTATAACTCTATTTGAAAAAGTATTTATATGGTCACACATACCATATGTTATTTTCAGGGGATTATTTTTTACTCAATTTTTAAAAATCAGGAAAATTTAAATAATTGTATGAATTTATAATTTATTTATTATTGTTTTTTTGCTTATAAGGATTAAAGGAGTTCAGAAATACTGTTGGAAACTGATCAAGATATTCATGAGCTAAAAATGCAAGAATGTTAAATAATTATTTGTAATGATTCGATTGACATGGATATGTATATTGGACAGTGGTCCATTTAAACTAAAAACCTTGATTATGGTTAAGTGTTTTTTTTATGGATGTAGTCATTCTCAGGACTTTTATTTTGAAGTTTGAACACTCAAGTTATAAGTGTTAAATTATACATTTTTTTTCTTATTTATTCTCTCTTATTCCCTTATGTCTCTATATTCACAGTGTAGTGCACAATTTGTGCACTAGGACCTTAGGACGTGCTGCTGTCCCTGAATGAATGTTTGGTGGAACTGTGACACTATAGGCAATAGAGGCAAATGATGAGACCAGTTACTGTTTGAAATATGATGATAATATAATATCATGTAATACTAAACATGGAGTCTTTTTTCGAGTAAAGTCCCATCCTTTAACAAAAAGAGCCAATCAGCTGGCTGGTTTGACTGTGAGTGGAGGAGGGCAATAAAAAAAAGGACAATAAAAATCCCAGAAACACTGTTGGAAAATGAAATTCCAGTGTTTTTATGTCTTATTATATTGTTTATATTGTCTTATTCTCATGAGTTTCATTCTAAAATTTGAACACATTTTGAAATGTCTTTTACCTGCTGGCAGAGGTGAGAGTTTCACATCCATTGAGTCAAAAACCTTGTTTAACCTTAGTATTTTGTTTGGACTAGGACAAATTTCTGGGGTGCATTTTGATTTGATGGCTCTGAAGCCACCACCTCTGCATACTAGGCATGAAGTACCTTACATTACGTGTATTACTTGTGTCTTTCATTGATCTGACACTCGTTAGTGACTGGATAGAAGTTAAATGATATAAAATCTGTACCTAATATGTCCTTTAAATGACATATTTCTCTTCAATAAATTTGCTGGCAGCATGATTCGCTTGCACTGTGAATGGAGGATCGTGCATTCGAATCCCAGGTCATGCTGCTTTCCATCAGCAGCTGGAGCCCGAGACAGCAAAATTGGCCATGCTCATTTTGGGTGGACAGATGACCCTCTGTCATAGCAATGAAATGGGCTGCCTGGCATCGTCATCTGTTTTGTCATGGAATCGAGTGTGTTGGATGCCCTGCGATGATGCAATGGTGACAGTTCAAAAAGAGAAGGTGGCATAAGCTTGTCTTCACCCTCCTAGTGTTGGGAGCATCATATATGATAGGTGGAGAGTCCTAACTGGGTCCTGACCCCACCTTTAAATACACCCAAAGATATATGGTAAAGGGAATCTTGCAGTCTTTTGATTGTGTTAGACACAGTCGGAACTTGGAAAGTATGTTTACTAATGTTAGAAAGAGGACAGTATGTTAGAATGATATTGCTTTTAACCACAACAGTACACCCACCTTCATACCAGGTAGCTCTGTTATGTTGCCTGCTCTCCACATAGCCCACCTCAATAACTAGAAACCTTCACTCAACAACAAATTCCTTGCATTATTGCCCACTGAGCTTTGTAAACTGCATTGAGATGAAATATTAAATATCTCAAACATTCCCACATTAATAACAGTACTGTAGCCGTGGAGATTAAGATTAACCTTTAGAACCCCAGACCAATTTTGTGGGATGTTTTTGCAGTGTAATGTACTTTTATTCAGCAAGAAATACCATATATTATTTTTTTCAGGAGACCTTAGGCTCCTCAAAATTGTCTTCATTCGAGACATTTGTATGAATTTGACTATGAAAATTATACTTGCACCTAAGTTTTGTTGTGTTATATTTAGCTTATAAGGACTAAAAATGCTTTACGTCTCTGAAATCCTGCTGGAAATTGATCGCCCAAAGTGTTTTTGAGCTGAAAATGCCAGAATTGTGATGAATGATTGATGAAGGATATTTATAATAAAGGTTGTTCAAAATACTTTGACAGTGACAAAACAACAACAATCCATACATCTGTTTTAATTGTTGTTATTTATGTATTAGTATTATCCCTTCTCAGGACTTTTATTATGAAATTTGAACACTGTGTGAGCAAAAAAGACAGACAGACCCTCCCTTCTCATTTTGCTCTATAACCCAATGTCTGGGTCAGTGACATCACCAGCCCCGCCCCCTCTTGATGATCAGTCGGAGTCTGTATGCAGGTTGAGCGTGTACATGTGGACAAGCTCCTTTGGCATTTAAAGTGGGATTTCAGTTGGAGAGTGAATTTGGTCTGTGTTCTAAGATGGAATACTCACTGATAACCGTGTTCGTGTTCATGTTTTTCTGAAACCAGTTTTACAAAACCATTAAAATTTTGTCAATATCTTTTCCATTACAGACCCACTGGCCATGTTTCCCACCAGTATAACAGTTTTCCTACTGGCAGCCCACCGGCTTCATACTGGCAGCTCAAACAGCAGGTGTTTCATGTCAAGATACCATACACACTAAAGGGTTCTTGTTGGGGTTGTTGGTGGTGCATAAATCCAGTTAAACACCAAAGAGCAGCTTTGCCTCCTTAAGATTCAACTAGTGTCTTTTGTTGCCTTAAGAACCATGAAAACATAGTAATTAGCACAATAATATGATAAGAATAGCTTTGATATGAGGTGGTGAAGCTGAAGTGCTTCACGTCGGTTCTCGTCTCTGCTCTTCATTACAAAGAATCTGGCTGTGTGACCTGCTGGTTCAGGAGACCGTGGCTGTCTCCTGTGTCTTATTATATGTGCATTTTGAAAAGGTCTAATCCTTACGGTAGCACAAAACATCGTTTTGAACACTTTTATAGTGATTTAATAGTGCTCCATCTCACATTCAAAGTAGGAAACATGGAGAACGGAGCAAAAAGACAGAACGTGTAATAGTTATTAAGTCAATTATTAACTCTCACAACCCACAATCCCCACTGTGACAGTTACAAGCTTTTTTTCCCCTTACCCTATCAAACCAGGGCATGATGGAATATTGGTGAGTAATCCAGCTCATGAAACAGTTTTAACGTATAGAGGAAAATAAGTAGGGAGGGGCTGCTTGCACTCTTTCTTTGCTCGCATGGTGTGCAAATTTCAGAAGAAACTGCCTGAGAAGAATATTACTATTATGTACGTGAAGGACAAATAACAAAGGGTATTCAGGTTGTTTTTATTTTATTTAGACGACTATCGAGTCTTTTTTAACAACTTATAAACTTATACAAACATCCATGTCAATCTAATAATTAAACAAAAATCAGAATTATTGCATTTTCAGTTCAAAAACAGCCTGGATCATCAATTCCCAACGGGATTTCGGAAATGTAAAAAGTCCTTAAAAGCGAAGAAAAAAACCCCATCTTGCTGCCCCTTGGCCGATGCCTGGCAGCTGCTCTGGAAGGGGTCATGTGACCAGGCTGCTGGTTTCTGGGTCGCCCAGCCGATGATGACTGCGGGCGAGGATGCTGGCTGGTGATGTCCAGGACACATGACCACAGGCCATGGTATACTGAAGCAGGTCTCTGGCCCAGCGGTGCCGTTTCGGATTTGCACAAAGTCTGTGTGATGGGCCCGGGTGTCCAGAGGAGATGTTATCTGGGTAGAGTGGTACTAATACACTGGGCTGGTTGATGCGGGTTGGAACTCTGGTGTCCCATTAAGAATGGCCGGGAGGATCATAAGGTTACAAGTTCAGACGCTAGGCTCTGGACTTGCTCTGGGTAATGCGATCTGAAGGTCAGTGCTGTAGCCAGTATCTATTGAATGACGACTATTACAGTAATGGAGGGAAATTGAGAGAGCGATGGAAGTAGGTGGTTATCTTGGTGCCTTGAGCACTCCGCTCAAAGCAGGTTATGAGAGAACTCTGAGCTGGCTGTGATCAAGGGTAAATCGCCCTCTTCCATGGCCTTTTGATCTGGAACCTTGGCGGAAAAGACATTTCTACACCTGCTTTCCTTGTACTCGTGCTTAAGCTCAACACAGGCATGCCACCTACTGTGAAAGCCCAGATGTCTCACCATTTCTCATATTCTCTTGACCTTGCACCAGTGCACCCATACACTGCTGCTTTACACTGCGCTGTTTCTATGCAGCTGAAATTTTGAAGAAATCTTAAATTGGCATCCTTTCAACTTCCGCCTTTGGATTTGATTATCTGACGCTGAAGAAGGTATACGTCTTGTGCTTAAATGGTCTGTACTTCATTGGGTTGTAGGGGTCTAATCCATTCATTTGGGGATGTCCTTTGACAATTTCACTTTAAAGCCAATTTCATTATTTATTGGCAGCTAGATTCAGGGACAGAATATATTTCTGTACCCCCACAATGCACAAAATCATTTTGCTACCTTTCATTATTTGCCTCCATTGAAGGTTTACCCTTGATCGATTTACGCAAGTTCAGTGACAGTCAATCGCATATTAATTATGAATAACGAATCGTTGATGCATGTTTCTCCACATTGCGTGTGTTCAACGGTCGGAATCCTGTCTGTATGTTGACTTTTTGAAAGCCGGTGTCACATTCAATTATGTCTCCATACGTCGCCTTTAGGTCCTTTTTTTTTTTGAGATCAACTCACAACGTTAATTGGGACTTCTCTCAAACCAGGTTGACTGGATGTGACACTTTGGGTGGGGCTGGTCCTTTTAAATTTGGTGAAGCAAAGGGTGGAGGGGGTGGGGAGGAGAACAAACACCCTAAATTAAATTACTGACCAGTAGATTTGGCAATTGCAGTTAATTAGCCAGAGTACAGGGAGGTGTGAAGATGATCCCAAGCCACACGCCTTAAATGAGCCTAATGATGCTTTGACCTAGATTACCCCAGGGAAGGGTCTGAACGTTTAGGAGAAGGGGTCTTCCACCTCGGGCTACATTAATGTCCCCTTCGCCTCATTTTTCACCAGGGAACACTTCTCAGCCTAGCTGATCTGGAGGTGGATGCCTGCCTCGTGCATAGGGCTTTTGAAGGTAAAAAAAAAAAAAAAACAGCACTTCTTCTCGGGGAACCGACCAAGATCAGTGAAAAGGAAGATGATGGTATAGTCTTCCTTTTCTGTGCACACTTGATTGAGTTTTTCACCGAACTGGATAAAACAACCCGCCGCGAGGGCGGTTGGAAGTGCCTCTGCCGCACGCTGCTTCTGACATAGCATGTTTTGCATGGCTCAGAGCTTATTAGGCAGATTAATGTCCCATGCTTGGGTTCCTCACAGTAACAAGCCCTGCTGGATTCTTTCAGTCACTCTGATCATCCAAAGCGCCATTGTATCAGAGGATGCGCCAAATGAACTCTGGTAATGCTGGTGATCAACCTCAGCTCATGTGTCTTCGTTTGCTCCTGACAGTAGATTAGATCTCCATGGCTTTTAACACAGGGAGTCGATTTCGGGAAGTCATCTGCAGTGACCTTTTGTGTGTCCTTCCAAGTGTTGCCTAAATGTCCTCTTTTTTTTTTTTACCCAGATCTTTACCCTCTTTTTCTTGCATCATCTTCATGGTGATATATTGTGAGGTGGGCCATGTATGAGAATATAGAGCACACTAACCCCATTTGGTGAGGTCTTTTGTCCCATCCGCCAAATACTGAAAAGAGGGGACACTTAAGGGGCACACTATATCAATGCTCGTCGTCTCCTCTTTAGGAAGGGGGCGAGAGTACAGGTCCAAATATTTACATTAGGCTGCATCAGTGTGACGGCTGGTCGACGGAGCGGAGAGATTGGTCATTTGATGTGAGGTAGAGGCCATTAGCCAGAGCTAAATGGCCAGAAAGAATCTGGACCAGACAGGTGTCCTCACACGAGCAATAGACCGCAACCACGTACCACACCAAACACTTCCTTCCATACACTACTCATGGTCCATACACTATCCTTAACGTATTTATTTTTGAATGTTACACTGTCCCAATATAACCTTGTATCTCCAACATGGTTCCTTACTGTGGTCATTTACTGTGTAACTGGTAAGTAATTTCTGTTTGTGTAACTGGCTGATTAGAATGCTTTTGTTATCTCTTACCACCCAGATTTGTTAATTATTCAAAATGAAAAGGATGAGAATTGTTTATAATGAACTATTTTGATAGCATTTTTCCCAAGACCATTTTCAAGAAACCATAGATGGAGTCTGATCACCTCTCAAGTGCCCCTTCATTTAGCTATTGGCAATTGTGTGTTTATGAATTATAAATAAATGGACCAAGTATAATATATATATATATATATATATATATTTATAAATGAATACATATATAATATATCATGAATACATAATAAATAATAATATTTTCATAACAAATAAATTATATATTTTTTGTTATTAAAAATTATTTCTATGATGTATTTATATATTTCATTATTTAAAATAAAATAAATAAATAGCCCCATAAAATAAGTCAATAATAAATACCTAATAAATAATGACAATAATATTTTACAATGAATCAATTGTATATATATATATATATATATATATATATATATATATATATTATATATACAATTATATATATTATACATATGTTAAAATAAATATGTTCCATTGCCGGATCCCTTCATTGGTTCTGTGATGCAATCGATCAAATTTTATATATTTAGTGCTTTTTACAACAAGAAGTTGTCACAAAGCAGCTTTACAAAGATCCGGGTCCGAGCCTCAAATGAGCAGCTAGTGGACAAAAAGTGACAAGGAAAAACTCCCTCAGTCTTGGAGGAAGAAACCTTGAGAGGAACCAAGGCTCAAGAAAGGAAACCATCCTCCTCTGGTCGACACCGTAGAGCATAAACAACGGCACAATACATTGGTATGGAAAGTGGAAAAGAAATGAACTGAAATAAAATAGAGGGAGGGTAGATAAAGGTAGTTTTGCTTGTAGTAGTGTTACAGGTATGGATGAATAATGAATAATGAAGTCCAAGTTGGTAGTAGGAAGTGGATGAGTGGACCGGTATCGGCCAGGCATCCGGGGCAGCTCAGGAGATGGGGGGAGAGAGGGAGAAAGATCAGTGCCCCCTTGGAGGTGCTAGTGAAAAAGAAAGGTTTTCAGTCGTGATTTAAAGGTGGAGAGTGTGTCTGAGTCCCGAACAGTAGGATGCAGGTATCACTCCGCCGGCTTGATAATGTTGGCAACATGCTGGTCCACCCTTCAACCACTAGAACATTGTCTTGCGTACAATATCAAACTAGTTTTTAGTCTCCTTTAAAAGAGATTTTAAATGAATGGAGACTTTTATGTTGGAAAATAAACTAAAACAAATATCAAACGATTGTGAGAAAAAAGACTAGGTGAGTTAAATGTTGTTAATAATGAAGGAGAGATAAACTAACACTTTGGACTTGAAGAAAACAAGCAATACATTATTTTAGCATTTTGTTTAATACTCTGATAAAACACTGCTTTTCCTCCAGCTTCAGTCTGCTTGAGAAGTGTTCCTCGCTGAACCGTGTCCTCCTGCAAAGCCTGTGGGTGCTTTTTGAACCTTTCAGCACATTTAACACCAACGAAAATAGGTTCAGAACCTGAAAAGTTCATTTGCAGCTGGAACCGCTGTGGCCATGTGTAGCTGAACAGGATCAATGAGCAATGACATACCAATCATCTCGCACTGTGTTGTCTTCTACATCTTTTTACGCCCAAGAGTTGATCCATGTTTGATCCATGTTTGCTTTTTTGGAGAAACAAATGCTCGCAGGTAGTCTATACGTGCTACCATCTTCTTGCTACCGTTTACTGACCCTGTGCAGCCCCTCTGTAGATGACATATTCTGTGACATCCTTGGTTCCACTTAAACTGGTGTAAACGTGGAATGGTTCTAATTAGCCCGAATGGAACCAGTTGAAGGATCAGACTTCTTTAGGAGACAAAACTTCACGGCCCTGTAATGAATTGAATGATCTGTGATAATACAAGTTCACTATTCGTGCCGATGACCCAGCAGACCAGTATCTGAATCTAGGCTTCTTTCTTCCAGTATTACACTGGTTCCAGTAACACGTATTTGCAAGGCAACTAGGCACAGAGCAAGGATAGCTGGGTAATTATGCAGTGCTGAGCAGATGCCACAGGAATACGTGGAGACTCTTCTCGGTATTCACAATGATGCCCCTAGCTGACTTCTTTCTCCAGACTGTCCCTATAGCACATGGTCGTGCTGCAACATTAGCGATTGTTCCCTGCGAAACCCACGGCAAACGAAGAAACGGCACTCTCGTTGCCCGCGGAGAAATGCTCCGGCCGTGCGGAGGAAGGCACCGCAGGGCCCGTGCATTAGAGAGATTAGTGTTCTCCTTCTCCTCGCCCACTGACATCTCCGCTCTTGTGTGATTATGAACGCTGAGTAGCTCCCCTCCAGGTTAGCTTCCTGGTCCGTGAGGTGTGAATACGGCTGTGCGGAGAAGATAGTCTTTTTAGCTTTTTGTTTTGTAGGTTTTTTTTTTTTTGGTTTTCTTCTGGACTTTGCAACAACTGAGTTGAAGCAGACCGAAGGTGTTCAGGTGTTGGACGATGTGCTCACAACTGTAACGATAATTATCACGCGTTTGTGTTTTTGTCTCTATCTCTTCTGGTTTCTCTGATCTCTCTGTAAATTATAAACGTAGTGAATTTGAGAACCTGATTCCAGTGATTTCAGTGACTTTGTTGTTTAGTTTTTAGGATATATATACAGTAGACATCAGTTTTTCCCATTTCCCTTTGTTTATGGCCTTGTAAATGTGCCCTGACCAGTGAATGGGGACATGGTTGGATAGGCTGTACCCTTTATACAGCCTTTATAATCACCATATTCCCATAAACCCTAATGCCTGTCACTATGTCAGTTAAACCACAGCATGAGCAGTATTATCAGAATAATAACATTTACTGACATAAAAAACGTACTGACACATATTCAGTACATATTCAATATCGGCATATTTTCCATCATCTGTCACTGATAGGCTTAGAATTATATCAAATTTACTGTATTTACAAATATTATTGTATTAATATATATGGTCTTAATTATAAAGCAATGTTGAATTCTAAGAAATGTTATCACAGGTCCTTTATAAAATAGGAAATATATCGTCCCCTCAGATGTCGTATCTGATTTATTTACATATTCTTATTCTGTGACTTCTTGATGTCATATAAGGTGTTTTTTAAGTTGTATGAATATTAGACAATGTTCATATCTACATATATCTCAATATCACTGCAAAGAGTTTAGGACTTGACATCTCAAATTGACTCCAAGGGGACAATTTGCTGTAGTTACACTTTATTATGAACTGTATGCTTTTTATTTACAATAACATATAAAAGCATAGAGGTTTCCTATAGAGAAGAATTGCTAATTGTTATTATAAATGAATGCTATAGTAATTTTTATTTATTACACTTTATTATAGTAATAAAGTGTTGGGAGGGACTTTTATTGTATTACACGTTATTACACTGGGTTTCGTGCACCATTTAATGCACATAATACACATTTTGCATTAAACCTCTTTTATCAAGGGCCTCCACATCTGCACCGTAATTCATAAACAGTTATTAAAAGAGAAGACGTGTCGTTCCTTCATCAGCTTCATTTGAAAAAATGTGAACCTCCCACGACCAGCTGCAGGCCGGCGGTTTGTCAGACACTGACCCCGGCCTAAGTTCACTAATTAAATGCCTCTCCTTGGAATTACTTTAATGGACAACATGCTGCCGTGTGTACTTGGACGCATCACTGTCATGCAGTCAGATCAAGTAAAAAACCCAATTATCGTGATAAAACACAGGTTGTAATGCTGGTTTAAAGTGGCTTCCAATGCTCATATTTTAAGCCTCGCGCTCCGGGGAGAAGGCACCGAGTACCAAGAGCCAATTATCATAACAAGGCTGCCGTGGAATGAGGACGGACAGCAGCAGCAGGAGGAAGTGCCGTCCGCGCGTCATTTCTGCATGATTTGGGAAGTTTTTTCCGAGGTCGAGTTGCAGGGAGATTACGGATGTAGCCTTGAGCCGTGTGGCCGCAGAAGCACAGAGTGAGACGGGGGGCGTCTGTGGGGCTTTGCAGGCCTCGCTGTGTGCAGTAGGCATAAGATAATACACAAGCCCGTTTCTACCTCCAGGTAACGCCAGTGCATGGCTTTCTGAACGGCCCGCGGCCAGATAGTTTGTTTATCAGAGTGTGTGTGTGTGTGTGTGTGTGAGAGTGAGTGTATGGTGCCAGAACACATTTATGAAATAAGCTGTCATCAAATCATCGAATCAGTTCATGTTCCAGGGAACACTTCCGGGGCTTCGTCGACAATATGTTGAGCATTTGCTCGTGGTTTGGTGCCCTGTGAAGAAAACAGTTTAATGGTGGAAAAGCATGCAAATCAGTGTGTAGAAGAACACCTCCACGTCTCAGGGCCTCACACGCAGTGCTTCACATTAGGCATCCTGCAGTGCACACAGTCGGGATTGGTTAGTATTGTGAACTGCATGTATTATGGACAGAATACTAGTATTAGTGAGGGCTGTAATGTTGCAAGAACACAACTGGTGACGTGGACACCTCACTGGTGTTGGGTTAATAAAGTGGCAGACGGTGACTGTTAGAGCTAGGACTTCAGTTCGATCCAAAAAAGTCCAAGCTGTGTCCCAAAGCCTAGGCTGCAGTCCAGGTAGGCTGCATTTCTCGGTCCCTACGTCACGGAAAGCTGTTTGAAAGTGAAGGACCCTACTTATACCAACTAGAAATGCAGCCTGTGTTCAGGCTGATTTGGAGGACACATGTGATGTATCCTTCTTGGCCCCTTGCAACAGGTAAGGCCTTTCCAGTGATGTCATCACGCCACCTTGTTAGACTGTTCGAGACTTAGTGTCATAGGACAGTCCTACCCAGGTACCACCCTGCCCCGGCTGCAGCCTAGGTTTTGGAATGCAGTCCAAGTTTATGATTCTTTCAAAATTGGTTCCAACCACTGGATTGGTTGGTTCCTCCTCTACCTAATAATTACGTTGGGGGTTAAACTGAAAGGGGAGTTTAACCCTTTAGTGTTCGCCGAAACAAAATGAAATAAAAGTTAATTAAACCCAACAAGAATAAAACATGAGCTTACGTGTCTTTAAGTTCTGAAACTCAAATCAAATCCACAGAAGCTCGTCTTTTAGTCAGAACGCTCACCTCACCCTGTCATTAGATAGAGAACTAATCTGCATATCGCAGCTGTTTACAGTTTCAATGTTGCAAAATTTAATATTACAGCAATTAAAAACGATGTGCATGAAATTAATATAAAACATTTACACAAATAATACTGAATAAATAATATAGCAGTGCATTGAGCAGATGTTTATTCTTACTTTCTTCTCTTTTTGTTGCTGATTAATAAAGAGACAAAACGGAACAGAATAATTACGAGGTAAATAAATGATGCAGCACATTTAGCAGCTTTGTTTACAAATAAACAAACAAAAAAATGTGATAAAATTTTACTCAGAACAGGTTTCTGAAATTCTTCACTGCAGAATGTATTTTGTTTTCTATCATAACATTAAATTAGCTGAAAAAATATTTTAATAAAAAAAATCTCACAGACATCCAATACAACATCTGTAAGAGTGATTTAGAGAATTGAAGATAATGCATGTTTATTCATACTGGCTCAAAAAGAGCAGTTGTAAGTGTTGGATTTTCTAACAATTTGTTGATACAATTAAACAAATGGTGCATAAAAATGTAATTAATAAATTCAGTGCAAAATTAGTTTTATAATACATTTATTTTAATCATATATTTTTGCTTACAATATCAGTATCTTTTACCTTTTTGTATTTTTATTTTGTCTATTTGTCATATGACCAGATGATGTATGTATTTGTGACAAACTCATTTTATTTAATTTTATTTAATTTTATTTTTTCTTCTTCTCAAACTTTTATCATAGTTTAATTCAACTATTTTTATAATAATAATAATCATCATCATCATCATCATCATAATCATCATCATCATCATCATCATCATCATCATCATAATCATAATCATCATCATCATCATCATAATCATAATCATAATCATAATCATAATCATAATCATAATAACAATAATAATGATATATTTTAATTCCAATATATTCTAATTATGTGTTACATAATAAGTACAATATTTTACAATATAATACAATAATAATAATAATTATTAATATTCACAGTAGATTATTCTGCATCACAACATTTAGACGGATAGATCAGAATGAATTGATCCATTTTACAGTCCTGTTAAAAGTGTAAATACTGTAATGAGATGTGATGTAAAAGTGATTGTGGAGTAAATGTCTCCTCCTGTGGAAAGTGTGTTAATAGAGCTCTCTCTCTCTCTCTCTCTCTCTCTCTCTCTCTCTCTCTCTCTCTCTGACAGTGCTGGAGGAAGGAGAGCTGTCTCCAGCTGTCTGTATAAACTCTCTAATGAGCTAATTATGGCCTGCTGGCTGGGTCAGGGTAAGGCAGGGTGAGTAAGGAGCAGCAGGAGGAATAGTCTGATCTCTGCACACTGTAAATGTGTGTGTGTGTGTGTGTGTGTGTGTGTGTGTGTGTGTGTGTGTGTGAGAGAGTGAGAGGGACTTCAGCACCAATCCGCCCACCAGACCCCAGGCTATGCTTTCTCTCTGACAGAATTGTCCCACACTGAGTGTCGCCTAAGTGAATCATCTTGCTTTGTGGATCCTCTCTATGAACTGATCTTTCATAGAGTTCCTCTGGTGAATCGTCCCGTTCTGGAGAATCATGTAGAAGAGTTGGAGAGAGAATCATCTGTTACCAAAGACTCTTTGTGAGGGCATCACCTCATACACTGAGGTGAAATTACAGCAGTGAATCATATCATGTTGGAGATTCTTTTGGTGTTAATGATATTAAAGTCTCACCTAAGCAGGTCTTTCTGTGTGAAATGTCCATATTGAGGGTTCTGTCCAGCGCTGGAGCTCATCACAGTGTTGAATTGTTGAGTGATGAATTGATTCAATTAAATAATCTGGAAATCACATGAGTTAATAATATGATTCAGATTCTATGTGAGTTAATTCTCTGATTCTGATTCTATTGGAGTAAATCATCTGATTCTGATTCTATTTGAGTAAATCATCTGATTGATTCTTTCTGAGTAAATCAACTGATTCTGTTTGAGTAAATCATCTGATTCTGATTCTATTTAAGTAAATCATCTGATTCTGATTCTATTTGAGTAAATCATCTGATTCTGATTCTTTGTGACTAAATCATCTGATTTTGATTCTGTTTGAGTAAATCATCTGATTCTGATTCTATTTGATTTGATTCTGGTTCTCTGAATGAACAACTGAATGTGCACAAGGTGAAAATTCTTTTTGAGGGATTTATCTTGTGCTGATTCTGAGTGAATTCATGTATGTAATGTGAATAATTTGATTTGAATGAATTTTATCCCAATACCCCCCAGTTTGGAAGTGCCAAACGCATGGCCAAATTTTGCTCTCTCAGACTCGACAGTCGATGGCAGGCAGCATTCACGATGGCAGGGATTTGAACCTGCATATTAGACCACAGAGCCACTTGGAGCCCCTGATTCTAATTTGATGAGTGATGCACTTTGTGCAGATGGTGGAGATTCTATGTGACTAAATCATCCTAATCTGAGTTTAGGACTTTTTAAATGAATCATCCTGAGCTGAATCGTCCTGAGCTGAAGATTCTTCCAGAGCAAATTGTCTCTGGAAATGCTGGAGATTTTCTGTAAGTTTCTTCTGACTGTTTGTGTGTGTGTGTGTGTGTGTGTGTGTGTGTGTGTGTGTGTGTGTGTGTGTGTGTGTGTGTGTGTATGTGTGTGTGTGTGTGTGCTACTAGTGTATATGTGCACATGCCTTTGTACTTGTACTCGTCCTCTGTGAGCTTGTACATACTCATTCTGTGTGTGTGTGTGTGTGTGTGTGTGTGTGTGTGTGTGTGTGTGTGTGTGTGTGTGTTTGTGTTTAGGTGCTCTCTTTAAGCAGCATCAGTGTAGGCCTCTTGTCATTCTTCCGTTCTTTAATCAGTACTTTGCCCAGTCGAGCTGTGTTTGAGGCCTGTGTGTGTGTGTGTGTGTGTGTGTGTGTGTGTCTGTGTGTGTGTGTGTGTGTGTGTGTGTGTGCTGCAGTAATGAAGCACCGCTGGCTGTGCAGCCGCTGGACTGTAATTGACTTGTTCTTCTCTGATTTTCATAATGGACACTGGCGACCCACAGCATGTTTATTTGCCTATGAGAGATGTCAGAAAGGATCGAAGCGTCTCCTCACACACTCATTACAGCTGCGGGCAGGCCACCCTGTGTCCGGCCACCGAGCACTGCCATTGGCTGGCTGGATCATTATGCGGAGGAAAACTTAAATAAATGATGTGTAGATTTGCGGATTGTTAAAAAAAAAACATCCTGGAGCCTGTAGAGAATGTACTGGAACGTGGAGAGGGGGTTGCAGAAGGCGGGGTGGTCTTAAAAAGAAAGGTCACGTGGTCTGTTGGTTTTGGAGAAAGAGCAGAATTATAATATGTAAGTAATGAAAATAAAACATGTCCCCTGACATGAAGACCTGGCAAGGCGCGTGGTTGTCATTGTTGTCATAGCAATGCCTGCTGTCAACCTCTCAGGTCTAATTGAAATCACATTAGGTTAGCCCAGTGCCGCGTCTCTCGGAAAACATCAGGGGGAATAAAATGTCCACCCAGGAGAGGAGAGGAGATCCCTCCATCCACATTCTTATTGGATGGTTTAAAACATGCAACAGCTGGACAAATCAGAACCAGACCGGAGGTGAATGTTTCTTGATACAGGTGACAATAAATATGACAAATATACAGTAAACATTATTGCTTTGGAAACATATTCATGTGCAGCCAATATGATCTATAATACTACAGTATAATAATCCACCTCACCCTGAGGGCAGCAGTTAACTCCATCAGACTGAGCGGCGATCAATTAACAGTCCGTACAAATCATACCAACAGTGTAAATCCATACAAACAGGCGATTGCATTTCTATGCTGTTTGAAGCAGACGTGCTTTCCAGTTTAATTCAAGCTCGTCGGGGCAAAGAGGCTGTCATGTCAAACACTGACACATTTATTTTACACAGCAAGTATCAGCCCCGTCAAACTTATATACTTTTATTTCCATCACATCCACAGTCCATTTCTGTGTCCACCTGTGTCCAATACATCGGCTGTTGTGAATCTCTATGAGGGTTTAAGTTACAGTGAGTGAAACAACCTCCACCATGTGTGGAAGCTGAATTTCATTCTGGCTAATATATTATTATATAATATTTGTAGCCATAATGAATTAATTGAGGGCACAAATAAAAAGCGTGAAGTGTGTCCTCAACCTTCATACAGACTCTGACTGATCAGAGAGAGGGGGCGGGGCTGATGCTCAACCTGCATACAGACTCTGACTGATCAGAGAGAGGGGGCGGGGCTGATGCTCAACCTGCATACTGATCAGAGAGAGGGGGCGGGGCTGATGCTCAACCTGCATACAGACTCTGACTGATCAGAGAGAGGGGGCGGGGCTGAGAATGTCACTGGTTCAGATATTGGTTGTCAGAGGAAGGGGAGGGGCTGTTTGCTCTTTCTTTGCTTACACAGTGTTCAAATTTCAGAATAAAAGTCATGAGAATGGCTAATACTGATACATAACAAAAATAATGGATATTCATGTTGCCTTTTTATTTTATTTGGACCACTTTCAAGAATTTCCTTGTCATTACAAATAGCTCTTTGAAATTCTTTCAGCTCAAAAGTGTCAACAATCCATTTCCAACAGGATTTCTGAGATTATAAATGACTAAAAGATTATATGAGGTTCTGAGAAAATAAAACCCACAAAAAACTGTAAACACAAGTAAATATTTGATCAAAATATACAAATTCATACAATATTCATTCATATTTATAAACTCATCTAAATATTTGCAAATATTTCAGGTGTAAACACTCTGGATGATGAATATTCAACACAAAAAAACTGTAGTTCTAAGTAAATTTTTTATTTACATTTCAAATTAATATAAATTTAGTAGTTTAGTGTCTCCTGAAAGTATTATCTTGTATGTGTGACTGTCTACTATAAATACTTTCCTATTTTTTAGTGAATAAATTGGCCTAGGGGTCAAAAGGTTAAAATGCTGACACTGTCCGGCATCGTACAGAAACATGATCAATGATAGGTGACAAATTGTGCGTTGTTTGGGTAGCGTGTTTCCATAAAAAGTGGATAAATAAATAATAATTTAATAAATAATTGTATCTCATGACTTCAGTATATTATATTGAGGTCTAATTATATTTTCTTATGTCTTAAATATATTATCTCTTGGCAATTTGTATGGCTATATTAGTACATCTCATTAGAATACTGTTTAAAAAGGTTTTTGATTATTCAAAAATTAAATTAAAATTAAAATTATTTAATTAAAACTGTTATCATTACATTCAAACTGATCCAATTGAATTTTTTTAAGTTGTGTGTTAAGTTGAATTATAATTTTCTAATATCTCGAGATTCTGAATTTCTGAACTTAATTTTTGGCCTTAATATATTATCTTGTGGCCAAACCTTAAAATAACAGCTTTGTAAAATATTCTTAATTTAAACAAAACAATAACTTCATACATGTCAGTTTTTCACGTCTGGGTGCATCTCAATTGTGATGTCTCCAAACTTTTGACAGCCAGTACACATCAGGTAGAGATATCTTGAAAATGTTCATCTCATATAAAATCATACTTCAGTCACTTATGTCTCGCCGCAGCTCAGCCAGTGTTGCTCGTTGTCCACCATGAGCTGATTTAATGGCCTTTTTTCATTAGATGTCTACAGACTGACTTGCTTGTCCCAGTCTTTGTGCAGTAATGAGATGATGGGGTCTTCCCTCTAACTTTCATTTCATCCTCTGCCTTTTCATGGCCTCACAGACATCATTAAAGTAATTACTGCAAGCTCTAGCAGTTGCAGCAAATCGTACGGCGGGGGCTCTCTCTCTCTCTCTCTCTCTCTCTCTCTCTCTCCCTGTCCTGTAGCTGGGGCTGGGGGTGGGCCGGGTGAATGTATTTTTCACCAAACATTTGCACGGTTGTATTGTGACAACGGTCAGAGCTCATCAGTTTCTGTGCCCCGAGAGCATGGAGCATTGGAGCACTGAGGAGAGAGAGAGAGAGAGAGAGAGAGAGAGAGAGAGAGAGAGAGAGTCGGAGAACACTTCCGTCACAAAGTCAAGAAGCGATCATGAGCGGCGATCATGAGTAGAGTACTGTAAATATTTCTGTCATCATTGGGACCCATTATCTTCCTTTCATCATAGCTGACCACCGTGAGATCTGACCCCTCTGACCTGCCCATCTGCTGAGTATGAAGCCACTGCTACATCAGACTGAGGACTGAAGGAATGTTCTACAGTTCCATTGTAGACCTTCATGGGAAGTACATCACAGTTACGTCACTGGCAGTAATATATTGCAGTGTCAGAAAACTGGCAAATATAAGTGGAGTGAAAGGGCCGAGATCCAGAAATGTCTTTTTGTACTGTTAGATGCTGGAATCAGTGAAAAAACAAATGACCTTCAATGTTATAATACCATTGTTGAAGATGCCCTTTGAATCAAAACACTTATGGATACAAGCTATTAACGTTTTCAGCCATAGGCCAGTTTTGCAGGAGGTTGAGAAGGTAGACAGTCCGACAAGGACATTTACAGTAATAAGCCTGAAGTTCCTTTTATTTTTGTTATTTATGTGTCAGTTTTACCCTTTCTCAGAACTTTTATTCTGAAATTTGAACACTGTGTGAGCAAAGAAAGTGTGCGAACAGCCCCTTTCTTCTACAGCTCATCAATATCAATATCTGGGTCAGTGATATCATTAGCCCCACCCCCTCTCACTGACCAGTCAGAGTCTGTATGCAGGTTAAGCATCAGCCCCGCCCCCTCTCTCTGATCAGTCAGAGTCTGTATGCAGGTTGAGCATCAGCCCCGCCCCCTATCTGTGATCAGTCAGAGTCTGTATGCAGGTTGAGCATCAGCCCCGCCCCCTCTCTGTGATCAGTCAGAGTCTGTATGCAGGTTGAGCATCAGCCCCGCCTCCTCTCTGTGATCAGTCAGAGTTTGTATGCAGGTTGAGCATCAGCCCCGCCCCCTCTCTGTGATCAGTCAGAGTCTGTATGCAGGTTGAGCATCAGCCCCGCCTCCTCTCTGTGATCAGTCAGAGTTTGTATGCAGGTTGAGCATCAGCCCCGCCCCCTCTCTGTGATCAGTCAGAGTCTGTATGCAGGTTGAGCATCAGCCCCGCCCCCTCTCTCTGATCAGTCAGAGTCTGTATGCAGGTTGATCATGTACACATGGACAGAGCAGTAAACATGCACTGGAAGCTCCTTTGGTATTTAAATTGGAATTAATTTGGAAAAGAGTTCTAGCTGTGTTCTAAGCAGTGCAGTGAGCAGTAGCACAGTCTGACCAACCTGGACAGCCAGGTGGATGACCAGGATGACTTAGGGCGTTAACTAGCATGACCAGCATAGCCAAGGTGGATGACCAGTATGACCAAGTTGGTTAACCAGCATGACAACATAGAGCATGTTCTTGCCTTAATAACCAGCTGAAAACAGGTCTCAGCAAAAATTGGTCTTGAGCTGGACATTTCAGCAGTGATTAAACCACATAAATTTGTTTTATAATAAAGTGGACGATGCTGAAAATAAATACATCAAATCAACAAAATACAGAATATGACCATGTGATGCTGTTACGACTGATAAAATTCATGAAGGGTTTCTTTTATTCAGGTCTGCAGAAAGGATTTGTAAGAGTGCTATAGTAGCAGTACATAACAATGTGTGTGTGTGTGTGTGTGTGTGTGTGTGTTCTTAGGAATGTCTTGGAATTTAAATACTGTTTTGCTTTATTGAAGATGACCATCACATAATGCACTCGTCTCTGGTCCAAATTCAAATCTTTTACAAACAAACGCAGGCTGATAGACCCTCTGAATACCCACCGCTCTTTTCCCTTCATTCGGCCTCCTACGCTGCGTCCCTGATGCTGCTGCCAACAGTCTATATCACAATCCGCCTTGTTCCAGCGCGGCTCACTGTCGATTCATTCGTAGTAACCTTGAGGATGGGCCAGAAAGCCAACCACTAAATATAAAGTGCTGGTCTTCTTCCTTTAAGATATTGCCATCTATTATTGACCAGAGCTTATGCTGTGTGTAACTATACTTTACAGCCTGGAATTCATGTCCTTTCAAGAAATGCTGCATTCGCAACATCCGTATCAGCGTCCTTTTTCAAGCGTTTCTGAACATTTAGACGTCCTCATATGAGTTCCTCAATGGCTTTGTCTGCCAGAAACAGTCCTACTTCATTTATTTCATCATCATCGTCCTTTTTATTCAATTCTTCATTGCTGAGAGCTAAACTGAGCGATGCTGTACCTTTAAGAGTGATATATGCGAATGCACTCTGTTCTTATTGGCTGTTCAGTTTCACACTTCATTAAAGAAAGCAGCCCATATGGAAACAGTTCTTATATCTTCAGTGTGAAGGGGTGGGGCTAAGCTGCTCTAGGCTGTTACGCCAATCAACCACAACTATATGACCACTTGCGGTGACACTGACATGGTGGCACTGCTGTGTTAGTGTGTGTTTTGCTCGTAGGAGGGTCACAACAGTGGTGCTGGAGGATTTAAACACTGTGTCCACTCACTGTCCATTAGACACTCCAAAGTCAGAGACGGACGCTTGTCTGTTTCTGCACAGTTTATGTTGGTCATCCTCTAGTCCTTCATCAGTGCTGCTGCCCACAGGACGCAGTTAGATGGACTGTTCTCAGTCCAGCAGTGACACTGAGGGGTTGAAACACTCCAGCAGCACTGCTGGGTCTGATCCACTCGTACCAGCAACACACGCTAACACACCACCACCATGTCAGTGCTGACAATGACCCACCACATTGTCTGTGGTGGTCCTGTGGGGTCCTGATCATTGAAGATCAGGGTGAAAGGAGGAGAATAAAGCATGGAGAGAAACAGATGAACTACAGTCTGGAATTATAGAACTACAAAGTTCTCCTGTGTGGTCAGTGGAGCTGATGGACAGAAGAATGGATAGAGTGTAGAAACAAGGAGATGGTCATAATGTTATGGTTGTGGGGCAGCTGTGGCCTGGTGGTGTGGGAACCAGCCTTGTGACTGGAAGGTTGCCGGTTTGAATGACTGAAGTGCCCTCCCCAGCTGCTGCCCGGGCACTGTGGATAGGGCTGCCCACCGCTCCATGCTGCCCCCTAGTGTGTGAATTCACTAGTGTGGACAGACTTAATTCGCAGTGGGTCAATGAGTATTAGGTTATTTTATATGTTTGATTTATTATGAAACAACACAAGGATGTATCTTACATGACCCTCATTTCTTTTTTCCGTTTGATGTACCTACTCGTTTGACATTCCCAACCTCCGGCTAAAGAAATTAGCTTTGCGAGTCAGCGTTGCGATCATGGTTGCAGTGAAAGCATTAATATATGAAATTAACGTTATTTAAATCAAATTTAAATATTAATTAATTAGTGACCTTCTTCAAAGTATCGACAATGAAAAATCAAATGAACAAAGAATGCCCAGAACGCTTTTGTTCGTCCAAAACAGCTTGAACAACCCGATGAAAAACAGGTAGCTCCATATTATATATAACCCTGAATGTACACTCCAAATCTGCTCCTCACTAATAGAGTAGAAACCCAAATTGGCAGCAAACAATCAAGACAATCAAATTCAATTACTATCAGCATGAACAGAACCAACGAGAGCTTTTGAAACTGGACCATAAAGAGGCTGTGAGATGTCATTTCTAACAACAGAGTGGTCACATGTGTGCACCGTACAAAAGAGGAGGCAAGTGACCCAGCCATCTTCTGTCTGCTCACTAATAATACATTCAGAGTGAGAGGGAGCAGGCCTCCAGGTTAGAGCACAAGCATTACGTCCGTCTGCTAATCACCGCCGCCTGCTTATACGCTGTTAGTGCGTTCATAAGCCTCCTCTATAATCACCCTTATTTTCCTCAGGCTAATCCCGTCATTTGTTCCGTCCCTCGTTCCTTTTCTTCAGCTCCCGAGGCGCTGCTAGACGCCAGCTCTGTGTAAATAGGTGTCACTAACACGTGCGGCCCGCTCAGGCCACTTCAGAGTACTAGAGGACACTTCTGATCAGCAGTGAGGGGAAACCTCACAGGCTTCTAGTCCCCGCGAAACCCTAATCTGTAAAAAACAAAAAAACAACAGGTGTGGAAACTACCTCCTTAAATAGCTCAGGTATGATTTGAATTTCACTTGAGTTCTATTGCAGTTTATATGCATTGCATTCTCAGACTTCTGGTGTCGGTCCAAAGCCCGGGTAAACGGTGAGGGTTGCGTCAGGAAGGGCATCCAGCATAAACCTTGTGCCAAAACCATTATGCGGATCACAAATTTCATTGGGAGTGACGAGGATGGACAAGATTAGAAATGAGCAGATCAGAGGGACGGTGAAGGTGGAGTTTGGAGATGAAGCCAGAGAGGACAGGTTGAGATGGTTTGGACATGTGCTGAGGAGGAATAGTGGATATACTGGACAAAGAATGTTGGAGATGGAGCTGCCGGGCAGAAGGAGAAGAGGAAGAGCTCAGAGAAGGTTTATGGATGTAGTGAAGGTGGACATGGAGATGGTTGGTGTAACAGTGGAGGAGGCAGGGGATAGGGCGAGATGGAGGCAGATGATCCGCTGTGGCGACCCCTAAAGGGAGCAGCTGAAAGAAGAAGAAGAAGAATCTCAGACTTTCAACAACATTCATTTTACATAAGATCTCTTTAACGGAGTTCGATTGCGATACGGTACCGTACTTTCACTGTAGTACAGTTTCCGCTCTTTAACGGAGTTAGATTGCGATACGGTACCGTACTTTCACTGTAGTACAGTTTCCGCTCTTTAACGGAGTTAGATTGCGATACTGTACCGTACTTTCACTGTAGTACAGTTTCCGCTCTTTAACGGAGTTCGATTGCGATACGGTACCGTACTTTCACTGTAGTACAGTTTCCGCTCTTTAAAGGAGTTCGATTGCGATACGGTACCGTACTTTCACTGTAGTACAGTTTCCGCTCTTTAAAGGAGTTCGATTGCGATACTGTACCGTACTTTCACTGTAGTGAACTGAGTACTTTTTGCTCTTTGCTTGGGAATTCCTTGAGTATTGCCATTTCACATGTAACCTCAAGCTTATCTAATCTGCGCTTCGTATGTACTCATGTACTTGTTCTCTATAGTATATAATACATGATATTATAACAACGAGTGTCCACATTAGGCCGTAAGTGGACACTACACCTGGTTTACATTCACACTAAGAGGAGACAGGTGTAAATATTATGTACATCCAGAGCAGACTATCTGACTTGTTGAGAAAGCTGGGGAGGTACAGAGACTCCGAGCGTCCTTTATTCTTTTTATTCTGCGTGTGTCTGACAGAGCAGAGAGAGAGAGGCGGAGAGACTGTATTGAATTTGAATATGAGAGGTGAAAGGTGTTATATTCTGGTTGCTGCTTGTCTGTGTGCGTGTAATTGAGTCTGAACACCTAATCCAATTACGAGCACAGCTTTATTTTCTTCTCGATTGTTCTCAGCCTGCAATTTCATCAATGGCCGCTCCTTTTGTGGAGTGTGTTAGGCTGGAGCACAGTGTGTGGATTTTCTCAGGCTGCTGGGACTGCAGCGAGCTTTACCTTCGCATTGATATTTATTTATATGGAGATGCTTGTTTTGGGACGGGGGTGGATGGTGGGGATCATAACAATGGGGGCTTTTTTTTGCAGGAGTGTGCGAGCATATGTATGAGCATGAGTGAACATTTGGTGTGTAAAATTGTCTTTGGTTTGGTGGAGTGATTTGTGGGGGCGTGTGTGTGTGTGCTGGTTTTAGTATGTTTTCAGGACAGATCAGTTAGGATATGATACCAAAATGTGTTTAGGACACATGATTTCATACAGGTACTTAACGAAGTATAAAAGTATTCATTAATATATTTATATAAAAAAAAAAAAATATATATATATATATATATATATATATATATATATATGACAGGACATCTATAGACATATAATAAAAATGAGATGTATTATCCTTATTATATATAATATGTCCCCCAATATAATAAATAATATAATAACAATATAATATAATAATTAAAATAGATATGAAGATAGATGTATATATATATATATATATATGTAGTTGTGCATGTCTTGCCATTGTACAAAAACAAGTGTGTGTGTAAGTGTGTGTTTGGGCGCGTGTGGAACATGTGGCCTGTTTCTCAGCGGAACAGTGGGAGCTGTAATGGACGCTGTGGCTGGACAGCAGCTGGTAAACTCCAGCATCTTTTTAGCCTTTATGCATGCACAAAGACATGCTAATGAAGTGGGGACTGAGAACCAGCCACATGGCACACACACACACACACACACACACACACACACACACACTCACACGCAGAAGCACGCTCTTACTTGAGGGCTGCGTCCGCCACAACTTTCTTCAATCAACAACAAACAAGAAAGACAAGGCCCACCCACTGTGTGCTTAAGCGTGTGTGTGTGTGTGCGTGTGTGTGTGTGTGTGTGTGTGTGTGTGTGTGTGTGTGTGTGTGTGTGTGTGTGTGTGTGTGCAGGTCCTCTACCCTTTTCGACTAACAAAGAGTGGGTTAGAGTCTAAAGACTGTTCTCCAGTGCACACTTAAAGCACTTCTTGTGTGTGTGTGTGTGTGTGTGTGTGTGTGTGTGTGTGTGTGTCTGTGTCCGTGTAAACCTCTCAATTCCAGAGGCCACCTGAGACTCTTTCTGTGAAGCCAATGGTGCTTCATATACAAATTATTCATCTTTCTCTTTGAGTGCTGTAATAGTTTCGGGACTGTTCGCTCTGTTGCTGTGTGTTATTTTTGTGTGTTGTTACGTATTTTCTTGAACGATGAAAATACTAGTTATGATCTCGAAGCGAATTTTGTGCACACATTTGTGAAAGTTTAGGAAATTAATGTTTCTTCAACTGGAGTTTCAGTGAATGGGGGTTGGGGGCTCCCTTTTGATCTGGGTGACTCTTTTGATTGATTTCGTCTTGTCAATGGAGGGGCTTTTAATCAGTTTTGATTTGTCAACCAGCCCCTTCACCCTCTCAGCTGCCCACACCCATTTCTTTTCCTGGTTCTCCCGATGGCCGTCCATCCCTGGTTGTGTCTGTATGAGGAGTCCGACACACAGTTCACCGATTAGCCCAGAAGGACCCCAGGCCTTTTCCACCAAATGAGCTCTGGTTCAGTTCAGGCTTATAAGAAGCTTGGTGTTTTTCAGCGAACCATCCCGCATTTTCACCAGTTTTAGTGGAACCGAAGACACGTCACAGAATACATCAGCAGCAGCGGCCGCTGCACAGCATCGGTGAATGGAAGTGAGAAGATGGTAGAGTGTATAGACTACCTGAGAACGTTTGTCCTATTACAGATGTTTGTTTTTCTCCTTCTAATGTTTTAATAAAATGTCATATTTAACCAGTTCTGACCTCATTTCTACAGCTAACCAATGACATATGATTTAGGAAATCTTGTTGTTATGACAAATATTTTACATTGGTTTAAAGTATTTAAAAACAAAGTCATGTGACCCCTATCAGAATAAGAAAAACAGGAATAAGCTGCTCAATTAATACATTAGATTCTGTTATTTTGCTCAAAATTCTAAGTAGTTCTGGGTTAGTATCAAGCATCTGCTTTCCACCTCAAAACTGACTGCTCTCTCTCTCTCTCTCTCTCTCTCTCTCTCTCTCTCTCTCTCTCTCTCTCTCTCTCTCTCTGTCTTCCTCTCTTTTCACATACATTGAGGGGGTGTACATTAGTGCAGGGGGTCTCAACCTTTTCCACCTCTAGCCCCACCTGTTTATGAGTAGAAAGCAAAACAGCCCACACGAAATCCATTTTTTTTGGCTCAAAATTTGTCATTTGCTGAGATGTTGATTGACATTGATTGTATATTTAGAAAAAATAGTCTTTATGAAGATGTATGTAATAATCTATGTATGTAATAATCTATGTATGTAATAATCTATTCTGTGTCTGCTTGTAAACTGCATGAACACTGCACATGGCACACACACAACATAGACCAGAGCATGTATTATTTTGATGTGCACATCACAGTGTTTGGTATGAAATGGGTTTAGGAGGGAAATAAAATTATTTCAATTTAAATTAATTTCTGTACAGACAGTTTTAACTCTTATAATCTGAGATCCGCACTTTGCAGGCAGTTACATTACATTTTCAATAATAAAGCAGCTTCCAGTGCATGTTTACTGCTCTGTACATGCTCAACCTGCATACAGACTGTGACTGATCAGAGAGAGGGGGCGGGGCTGATGCTCAACCTGCATACAGACTGTGACTGATCAGAGAGAGGGGGCGGGGCTGATGCTCAACCTGCATACAGACTGTGACTGATCAGAGAGAGGGGGCGGGGCTGATGCTCAACCTGCATACAGACTGTGACTGATCAGAGAGAGGGGGCGGGCTGATGCTCAACCTGCGCCCACGAACTGTGACTGATCCCAGAGAGGCGGGGCTGGATGGCTCAGCCTGCGCCACAGTACTGTGACTGATCAGAGAGAGGCGAGGCTGATGCTCAGCCTGCATACAGACGTGACTGATCAGAGAGGCGGGCTGATGCTCAGCCTGCATACAGACTGTGACAGTCAGAGGGGCGGGCTGATGCTCAGCCTGCATACCAGACTGTGACTGATCAGAGAGAGAGGCGGGGCTGATGCTCAACCTGCATACAGACTGTGACTGATCAGAGAGGCGAGGGCGTGCTCAACCTGCAGCCACAGACTGTGACTGATCAACCTGCATACAGACTCTGACTGATCAGAGAGAGGGGGCGGGGCTGATGCTCAACCTGCATACAGACTGTGACTGATCAGAGAGAGGGGCGGGGCTAATGACATCACTGACCCAGATATTGGGTTATAGAGTAAAAAGAAGAAAGGAGGGTCTGTTTTTTGCTCACGCAGTTCAGAATAAATGTCTTGAGAATGGATAATTATGATACATACAAAAGTAACAAAATATTAAAGGACATTCAGGTTGTTTTACCTCTGTTTTTGGACAACTGTCAAGTATTTTGTGCAAATAATTAATTGAAATGTTTGCATTGTGAGCTCAAAAGCACTGGATTGTCTATTTGAAACAGTTCTTAGAAGAAAAAAAGCAAAAGCCAAGAAAAATATTGATCAAAACAAGGTCGAATCCATACACATATCGAAATGATCTTAAATTTTACGTCTCAAATAAAGAAAAAATTGAGTAGCCTAGGAAAATAACAAAAAATAAAAGTATGTTAAAGAACAAGAAAACACAAAATTGGCCTGGAGTTCCAAAGGTTAACTGAATGCTTAATCTTCGTAGAGAAAAAAGACAGCATTCATTGAAAGCATTCAATGATTTTCTGTGAATCACAGCCATATATTGATTTGCTTCCTGCAGGCCTTCATATGAACTATTCACAATCGAAAACCAATCCTCGACAGTAACAGCGTGGTGTGGCGTATTATTCCATATTTTATTGTGCTGCTTGGTTCCTCTAGGCTCAGGTGGTACAGCTGTCCTATCGGCCTTGTGCTCGTCTCTCCGCGTTAGAGACCGTGTGAGATGTAGGTTGTTAAGTGGTGTTTTAAATCACACTGGCTGGTTATGTAAGTGTGAATGAAGGATGAAAATTTGATATATATATATATATATATATATATATATATATATATATATATGTAAAGTAATTCTGATTCTATAATAAAGTCATTCTGATTCTGATTCAGCATTATTAGTATTATTAATAGATACATATAGAAGAAAACATATAGTGAGTATGCTTTGATTTACATTTATGAGCAGATCAAAGCTGAAATACAGGAAAAGAAGGGAAAGAAGCATGTGGACTGAGTCAGTACTAATAATATACCGGATTTTTCACAAATATGACTACAGTTGTCGCAAATCTTATCCCTCCTGCTGCAGTTAGAGCCCAGATTTGATCGTTTTAAAGCTGTTATTTTAAGATTAAATGCTTCATAATTCTACTTTACAGTGACACTGATACTTTGCTCAACGGTTCTTTGAAATAAAAGCAGAACCAGACAGCGAATTCTGAGAACTTCTGGTTCTGCTGTAGCCTCAACAGTTGAGTCTAGTTGTCAGGGAAACCCATTTAGGGAAGAGATGGTGAAAATCAAAGTGCTGCAGCTGTTTTCCTGAAGGATGTGGTGGTGGGGTAGGGGGGAAGGGGATATCTTATGAGGGCTACTTTGGTGGAAGAGGTGAAAGTGGAAAGTGGACTGGAAATGGAGACTTCAATAGAACTTCGATAATTACTCCAGGCACTGATCACAACCGGTAAAGGGTCTCCAGTGCCATGCAGCTCTACTTCACCCAATTATCCGTGGGTGACTTCAAGAATATCTCCATAATGCTCCAAAACAAAAGTCTCATTACAGGTAATTACGCTTCGCCAGCATGCGAGCGGCCAGCCGTCTCCCTCCGCCACTCAACCACCGCTTTCATCCCACCGTTGAGGCCCCGGCGGCCAGCAGGGCCACGAGGAGAGCTGCTATTACCTGAAACGCAGCAGCACACACATCAGCGTCACAGACGCCCCTCTTCCATTCATCTGAAGTGGCTCACTTTCCTGCTTCAATTACAGGCCACAGGATCAAAACTGGACCCTCAGGAAGTGCGGAGGTGCTCCAGCAGAGTGAAGCGTTCGTTCTTCATGGGGAAAAAGGTGAATGATTGGAGTCATGGAGGCCACTGAGTGGGACATTCTGGCTGGACTGCAGGTCTGCACTTAATTATTAATTATATAATAAAACAATATATTAAGCACTATTGAATTAACTATCGAATTATTTGCACCTAATAAGAATGGGGTGTACATTTGACCCCATGACCTGAGTGTGTGTGTGTGTGTGTGTGTGTGTGTGTGTGTGTGTGTGTGTGTGTGTGTGCGCTCGCGTACCCGTGTGTCTTTAGTTGCTCTCCCCATGGTTCCTCTACCCTGGAGCTGGTTCAGCAGGCTGGCCTGTCAAAAGCAGGCCAGACCACAATGAGGCTCAACCACACACACACTCATACACACATACATACACACAAACACATACATGCTGTGCCATCACCCCAGCACACAGATAGCAATCACCTCCATGTCACTACCAACTGCTCCCTCGACCACAATTAAGACAAACAGCGGGGAAAGAGGGAGGAGGCCTCGTGAAAGGGAGAAGGTCGAGCAGGGGAAGAAAGAACAAAAAGGAAAGAACAATGGAGAGAGTGTCTCTTGTTTCTCCTCATGAGGGTTGGGCATGTTTATTAAAAGTGAAGTGTGGAGGAGCTGCTGCTGCCTGGCCTGAACGCTGGTTCTCTTATGACATTATCCTCACCGATACATATAACAATCCATATCTCCTTTGAGCTCATTTCGAGTGGAGACGTCTTCTGGAAAAGACAGACAGAGACACAGATGAGTCACGTTATTATGACCACCTTCCTGTTTCTGAATTTCAAACAGAATTTAGAAAGCTTCAATTACCATACAGGAGCCTAAGAACGTCATTTATTAGCCTCCTTTCACCCTGATCTTCAATGGTCGATCTACATTCCCAAGTATTCCAGACAAATTAGCTTTCTCCACAGGGTTGCTGGACTCTCCATCCATCCATCCATCCACCCGTCCATCCGTCCATTCATCCATCGTAAATTGAGAGCCTTGCCTTTTGGCTTAGCTCCCTCTTCACCACAACAGACCAGCTGAGAGTCCACACCACTGCAGATGATTCCCCGATCCGTCCTGTCAACCTCCCGCTCCATCTTTCCCTCACTCATGAGCAAAATCCTGAGGTACTTGAACTCCTCCACTTCAGGCAAAATCTCATTCCCAACCTGGAGAGAGAGCCTCCTGAGGTTTTGTCATCATTTTCTCATTCTCATCCCAGCTGTTTCACACTCGGCTACAAACTGATCCATTGTGAGCTGAAGGCCACCAGAGGGAAAACAAGAGTCCCAAAGTCCCAATTTAAGTTCCGAGAGTCTGGAGGAAGAGTGGAGAGTGGAGAGAATAAGGTGTCCACAGTCTGTAATGGTTCAGGGTGCCATGTCATCTGCTGGTGTTGGTCCACTGTGTATTAATTCCAGACACGGTGCAGCATCCAGCTGTTTCAGGCTGCTGAAAGGTTTATGGAGATGCTGATTTCCTTTTCCAGCAGGATTTAGCACCTTCCCTCGGTACATAAACTACTACCAAATTGCTCTCCTGCCACAAGCTCCATAGAAAATCTATGGAAAATTGTGAAGACATAGATGAGACGGGGTGGTTGTGCTTCCTGGGCATTTCCAGAGATGATTTTGGTCGGCCTCTTGGGTTGGACCCGGGGGTCTGCACTTCAGTTGCACTTCAGATTATGTCACTGTCCAGGTGTTTATGGGCCTTGCTGTATATGAGCTCTAAACCCTGCTTGTTACAATGCGCAAACGTGTATTTTTCAGGGCTTGTCTCTGCCCGTTCATGCATATCAGTGTAGGTCTGTGTCTGTTCTATGTCTATGTCTTTGTCTTTGTCTGATCTAATGTTGGGTCTGTATGGGAAGGAGGCTAGTGGTCCATACTGCTGCAGAGAATGAAATGAAATGCAATAATGATGTTTGGACGAGTGTGTACATGAATGGACAGATAAATATCTGTATAAGAAGTAATGGTCCCCGACAGGTGGGGTGGTGGTGCGTCCAATGCATAGTGGCCCGGGTTGGATGAGAAGCACATCTCTGTAATCTCTGTAGTAACATCTCTGCCTCCATGCCCGTCCCACACTGGTGCAGTAATTAGTGGAAAAGAAGCTCCAACCATGTACCGAGTATATAAATGAATATGCTTGTGAGAAGTTGGACATTTCTGTTGTCCTGCGTTAAATATTACATGCAACGGAAATAAAATTGTGTGCATTTTACCTTTTTGAATTGAATTATGCAAAAAAAATCAATAAAAAAATCACAATAATTTTTTTTTACATGCACCAGTAAATCCATCTGCCTTCTCCTGTGAACAGTGACACTGGTGCTGATATGTGAGGCCGTCAGTTCTTCAGGAAAAAGGAATCAGAACCCAGGATGAACTCACGCCAACTCTGCCGCCACCGTTCTTCCTGTTTGTGCTGCAGTCAAATTCATTTCATAGCTCCTTTTCAACAGGTTTATTTACAGCTGAAGAAGTATGCAGATGGAACGATGTTCCTGCATATTTGTTTGTGTTGTGTTGGACAAGTGTTTTGTGGAGTGAAAACGGGAGAAAAAGCGAAGCATCCCAATTAAAACCTGCGCTCCTTTGTTGCTGCTCTAAAGGACGAAACGCTAGGCAAGGTGTCTGCTATCAATGTTAGAGCAGAGTGAAGGGTCCGCTGAAAAGATGGCCTTGGAGAATAAAACAGCGCTCTTGAAACAATCCCAGATGGTGTTGTGTTTCTGAAATGAGCCTGGTTTTTCTCTTCTCTGTGTTTGTTCATAAATCGATAAATCATCAGTCAAGCACACAGCCTGCAGAGAAGCAGGTTCGGTACCTTCCCAAATAAACAGATGAGGCTTTGTGATTAATGACACGGAGGATGATAATAGAGACCTAACAGAGAATAACAGAGGAATAAAATATCAATTATGATTAATAAGGATCTGCATCTGGTATATTTGTAAAGGCTCTTTTGTGAGGGCGTTGAAACAGGACGGCTCCATTGATTCATATGAATCAATTAAAATGTTCTTTGCCTGGTTAGTGTTCTTCTGTAGTTTGAAAACCGTATTGTATGGTTCTATAACTTTTTGACCTTTAGGGCAATGTTTTTGAGATGTTTTTGTAATTTAATGTACTTTTATTCACCAAATAATTAGAAAAATATTTGTAGGAGACAGTCACACATTCCAGATACTCAAAATTTACTTTATTTTATTTAGTTATTAATTTCAGAGTCTGTGTGCAAGTTGAGCATCAGCCCCGCCCCCTCTCTCTGATCAGTCAGAGTCTGTATGCAGGTTGATCATCAGCCCCGCCCCCTCTCTCTGATCAGTCAGAGTCTGTATGCAGGTTGAGCATCAGCCCCGCCCCCTCTCTCTGATCAGTCAGAGTCTGCGTGCAAGTTGAGCATCAGCCCCGCCCCCTCTCTCTGATCAGTCAGAGTCTGTGTGCAAGTTGAGCATGTACACATGGACAGAGCACTGAATGGCTGCTTTGGCATTTGGGGTTTAACTCACTCAGAAATGAGAAATAACTTATGGTTATATGATACACACACACACCTTTTGGGTGGTTATTTTTTTCTTTTTTCTTTTGAAACCTCCAGTTGCTCTTTAACTTGGGAGAACATTTCCGGTTGAATGGTCCAATAGAAATATATGTATTATAGGTGCATAATGTAGTCATAATTGATAATACACAATATATATATATATATATATTATTCAGACATATATCATCATATATACATACAGTATAAGGCTTTGCAATGCTGTGAATTAATCATGCCTGGTATGTATGGACCTTCAACCCCATTATGATCATCAGTCTCCATTAATTCATGACCCCTCTCACTATTTCCTTTTCAACCACTCAATTGCCCATTTAGTATACATTAGTATTCCTATTTTTCTGAGAACCTAGGAAAAGCTCCTTCAGTTCCATATAATCACATTGATTAGAAATAATACAGCTGCATCTAAATCAGCACAAAACACGAAGCTCAGCTAAAAGAAGTTGTGTGCTCAAGGGCCATGATCTCTCGGAATTCATTTAACTAATTCTTTGTTGCACTTGTTTCTGCAAGAATCTTCTATTATCCCGTTAACTGTCTGCCAAGCTAGTGGAGAGTGGGTTCGGTTTTTGAGCCGTCGTCTTCATCAAGGTTATTCTTTCAAGGAGCTTTTTCTCCTTGCCGCTCTCTCCTCTGAGCTCGTCCAGAGTTGGAGACGCCTGAGCCGCTGTAAAGTAGCTTTGTGGTGAAAAACCGCCTGGGTCATGTTCTAGTTGTGACACATACAGTAAATACAGTACGTCGAGATGCTTAAATGGCAGCTGAAGTGGCCAAACATCCATTTTTCCCGCAGGATGCAAAGTGATGGATAAACCTGTCCTTGCACAAATGTTCAGCATGTTTATATGTTTGTATGATGTGTTTTTCACTTACAGATCGCCAAGGGCGGATTCTTTAACTCCTATTGTTCAGTTCCATTTACATCTTCATCTCCTATGAATTTTTCAGTTCCTGTGATGAATGATGTGTACAATAAAGGATTTTATTAGATATCCAACACAAAGAGCCTTTAATTCACATTCAGATTCACAATCTACATTAAATGATTCGGTATTAAGTATAAATGATTCAGTATTGAATAAAAATGATTCAGTATTGAATAAAAATGATTCAGTATTGAGTATAAATGATTCAATTTCTAAACTAAATGATATGGTATTGAGTATAAATGATTAAGTATCTACACTAAATGATTCGTTATTGAGTATAAACAATTCAGTATTGAGTATAAATGATTCAATATCTATAATAAATGATTCGGTATAGAGTATAAATGATTCAGTATGTACACTAAATTATTCAGTATTGAGTATACATTATTCAATATCTACAATAAATGATTCAGTGTTGAGTATAAATTATTCAAAATCTATACTAAATTATTTGATATTGAGTATAAATGATTCAATATCTATAATAAATGATTCAGTATAGAGTATAAATGATTCAGTATGTACACTAAATTATTCAGTATTGTGTATAAATGATTCAGTATCTACACTAAATGATTTGGTATCTACATTAAATGATTCAGTATCTACACTAAATGATTCAGTATCTACATTAAATGATTCAGTATCTACACTAAATGATTCAGTATTGTGTATAAATTATTCAGTATCTACACTAAATGGTGTGGTATTGAGTATAATTGATTCAATATCTACACAGTTCTAGGCCCCCAATTGAAACAGGGCCTAGAACTGAGTCTTGAGGAACACCAAATTCAATACCGCTTGTCTTGGAATGTTACAGACGAGGAGGTGAAGAAAAGAAATGGTCAGAACCACAAGGTTTTTCACGACATTTCCTTAACATTCTTTTCAGCCTGAATGGACGTATGGCTGAGCATTACTTTACTGGCTATACTGTTGCCCATTAACTTCGCTGTCGAAGAATTGAGATTATGAGTAATATTCTTCTTTCTTGAGCTGGAGTTCAGCTCCCAGACCTTGCTGAATCACATGCGACAATACCTTACCTTCTCAACACCTTCTCAATAATGATTTATATACTTTCCTTTTGACTGTATCCGTTCTCTGTGGTGTTCTGGTTATGCTATTATGACTTTCTTTTGACTACAATAGGCGGGTGCATCATTTATAAAGGAACTCCTTTCTTCCTTTTGTGAGCCACGGGCCGTCTTCAAAATTACTTCCCCTGAGTTAAAAGGCTCCTCGGCTAATCAGCCTATTATTTCCCACTAATAGACGACCAGTAATTGCAACTAATAACTTATTACCCGTCTATACACATATTATAATAGCATGTATTTAGGAGACAATTTCTTCAATAGGATGGGAGAGAGAGCACGAGAGGCCGAGTGAGGTGCAGGCAGAAAGAGAGAGAGAGTTCTTTTCATGGGCCAGAAAGAAGGAAAATAGGAGCTCAGACAAAAGAAGCTTAAAAAGCAACCTGTAGAATGTTTTTTTTTTCCTTTTGCGAGATTAATATATAACCTCATTCACGGACACTGAAACCCAGGCTTCTTCCTTCTTTGTTTGCGCTCCCCACTTGAGGCAGGCATCAGGGAATTAAGCAACCCGGGGGAATTAAGTGTGTAGGGCTGTAATAGGCTCCATTATCCGCCTGCCGGGCCATACCTAGCACCAGCACCAGCACCAGAGGACCCAGTCCCTCTGAGGGTGTGTGTATCTGCATGTGTGTGTGTGTGTGTCTGGAACCGTGAAGGGTGAATGACCAGCTTGGTGCGTTCACAGGCATGGGAATATGTTCACGCAGGTCAGGCATGTCAGTCCTACACAATGCGCACATTAAGTATGGACAACCATGGCCGGCCCCATCACTCGCACAAGCAGTGAGAAATGTGGAAATCAGGTGGTCAAAGACGCCCAGTTACATGCAGCGCAAAGGTTTTCAGCTGCTTTTCGCCGTCTTTCATTGATTTTAAAACGGGGAGAACACGTTCTTAATTATATGACGATGAAGAAAATATAAAATGAAGGCCTTTTTCAATGCGAAGCAAAGAAAAGCCTGTTTTTTCATGTTTTTTGTGCCCATTTTATGAAGCAGTCGTGCTCATTCAGCATTATTCCACTGATTTAAAAGAGGAAAACCCCAAGATCATAATAATCATACTTATCATTTCTATAAGGATCATAGAAATTATGATCTATCATTTCTAATTTGAACCTTTTCAATCCTGATGTTCTTTTTCTATTGTTTTATAATATTTGTATTTTATTTTATTTTAATGTGGAAAAACTAAATCATAATAAATCATGAACATATTGTTTACATGTCTGTGGGTGTTTTCTGTTACTCTGCAGAGAAAACTGCATATATAGCAATTATATCTACAAACCTTTCATCTTAGAACGTCTTGAAAATGAGGGTTCTTCGATGGTTCGTCAAAAAAGAAAATGGTTCTATATAGAGCCTTGAACACTCAAGGAACCCTTTAAATGAATAAATGTTTCTTTGCATTGAGAAAGAGAGCAAATGTGCTGTAGAGGGTTCTACATAGAACCTTTGGAAAAAGGGTTCCATACAGCACCAAAAAGTATTCTATTTTTACAAGATTGATGAGCCAGATAACAAAAATGAGGGCTGGTCAAAGGTTCTATACAGAACCATGACTGCGCAGAGAACCCCTTGCATGAATTAAAGATTTGTCAGATTAACAGTGAATGTGCTGTAGCAGGTTCTATATAAAACCTTTTGGACAAGGATTCTATATGACACCAAACAGGGTTCTACTCTTTTTGTACGTTGCAACAGTAGTAGAACCCCTTTTTGGTGCTTTATATCAAACGCTATACAGCACATTCTGCATCAGTCTGAAGAACCTGTACCTGTAAAACTTAGTTTTTCTTGGACTGGAACGAAGAGAAGTCCTGAACATTCCGTTTAAATTGTTTTAAAATGTTGTAAATGTTGCAAAATCATGAAAGGATGTTCGCCTGAAGATGATCTTCCCGTCTAAGATGGGCCATAAATGCACAGTTACTAGGAGGTCAGTAACATGGCACAGCTGGGGGTCTTCCAGCACAATAGAGATTGATACAGGGGGGTTAGCAGACACCTGTTTTCAAACGTATGCATCACTAATGCTGGATATATTGCTGTGTGGGATTTATTAAACATTCTTCGTGAAGTTTGTTTCTTCTTACATGGCTTATAAATCAACATTCCTGTACGGGTTGTTTGGATTGATTTAATAGAAAACCCACTAATTATTATTTTATGTAGAATTTCTCAGTTCCCCGGGTTATTCATCTGTTACAATGCAAAGAATTTCCTTTAGAACAGTTTGGTCCAGAGAACTGATGCCAGAGACATGGTTTTGAGGGTATACACTGTTAAAAGTACAAGTTCCTAAAAGTACTTTTAGAGGTTCTTCAATATGAAACTGTGGAGGAACCTATTAAGGTGGTTAAGGAACCTTCAAGGAACCTTCTTCCTTTCATTAAAGGCTCCTTGAAGCACCTTAAAAGGGTTCCTCCACATTTTCAAACTGAGGAACCTCCAAAACATCCTCAGGGTGCTTGTATTTTTAAGCATGTAGAAAGTGTTTTCCAAACTGTATATCAATGACGTGGTGGATGATGGTTTTGGGGCAAAAAATCATGCAGATTTTTGATTATTTTACCTTCATCAGTGTTCCATACAAAACCCGTTCACTGGTGGGTTTGTAATGGTCCTTAAAATGGCTATATTTGTCTTGCGTTCCGTTCACCACCACTGAAAGCTGAGTCTGTACATTTTATTTTCCTTACTTCCAGAAGGGTATATCGGTTTGGAAAGTGCATCCAGAGGTGAAACAGCTTAAAGCGAATACAGAAGCAGGGTGAAAAGTGATGGGCTGTAGTCGTCGGGGAATCCTGCCCCTCCTGAGGCATGACCCCTCCTGATCTGGAGTCAGTGGGCCTTTGAAAAGGCGGCGAGACCAAAGGGGTTATTGGCCTTTTCAGAGCAGCAATAACAAACCCAACACCAGACGGCCAATAAAGAGACTTCCACTCCATTTAAAGGCTATTAATATTCTCCACTGGCCTGCCCGCTTTCTTTGGAGTGACAGGTCCGGACACACCCCCGGTCACCCCCCCTCCAGTACCATCCCTGACTGGTTAACGCTGTGTTTGTGGACAGTGTGTCGCTGCCTGGGTGAAATCGCTCATGCACAATCTGATGCTCCATCCAGGAGTGTGTGAATGAGGCTGTCTCACAGGCCACTGCACTCCAATAGAGCACTTACTGGTGCCTCTCTCTATCTCAATCTCTCTCTCCTTCTCTCTCTCTCTCTCCCTCTCCCTCTCTCTCTCTCCCTTTCTCTGTTGCGTTCCTCTTTAATTCTGTCCCCCTTTAACCATACAGTACTTGTCTGTCTTCCTTTTCCTCTATTTCCATCACATTCACTAACTATAAGAACAACAATTCAATAAATACGACCAATGCAACCAAAAACAGCGTCTGGTTCAAACTCAGCATCATCAGAAGAGCAGAAGTTCACAGAGATGTTAAGCTCACACAGTCGATGATCAGTGTGTTAAGGTAAGTGGCGTGGGCTGCATTAATTGCAAACACGTTGGCCTGCTGCTCTGTTTAGTGGGTTGGAGTTAATGTGGAAATCAATAACCATTTAGCCATTTATCTAGCAAAGATCAAAATAATTCCCAGGCCTAAGCTCACTGGGAGCTCTAATGGTGGACACGTCCCTTCCTAACATTGTCCTAGTTAGCTGACTTGGTGAAGATTGGAATTTGGGCTGGAGGTGGGCTTGAAGTGCTTGAGCTGGCCTATACTCATTAAAGCCTGCAATGCATTAATCGGACCAGCCAATACAGTGGTGGTGGGACACGATCACGGACAAAATTGTCTCCAGCAAAATTGCGCCAACATGTTTATTATTTTTCAGTTCCAAAATGCCCGTGAACTTGCTGATGCCCGTCTATTGCCTTGTCACTGACCAAAAAAGGGTTTGTTTGACAGCACTCGTTGAATTGACCAGCACAAAATACAATGGCAAGAGTCATGAGAGTGATTTCGGAATAATTACAGATTCCAAGATCATTGTATCAAATGATTCATAAAAGTAAGGGGCTGCATTAGACATGGTCAAATGTTACCCTCGATAGCCCTATCCATGGTGCCCAGGGAGCAGCTGGGGAGTTAAGTGCCTTCAATCAGGGATTTGAACTGGCAACTTTCTAGTCACAAGGCTGGTTCCCTAACCACCAGGACATGGCTGAAATCCCATCACTGAACATAGTTTGGCATACTTTTTTAAGGACTAAAAAATGTTCAGAAACGTTAAATCCAAATGAAAATCCAAATGTTTCTTCCAAACGAAATTAAAAAAACAACCTGAATGTTCTTTATTATTTGTGTTACTTATGTATGTATCAGTAGAGTCCCTTCTCAGGACTTTTATTCTGAAATTAACAGACCCTTCCTTCTCATTTTCCTCTGAAACCCAATATCTGGAAAAATGATCAGTCAGAGTCTGTTTGCAGGTCTCTGTTCATGTGGACAGAGCAGTAAACATGCACTGGAAGCTCCTTTGGCTTTTAAACTGGGATTTAATTCCGAGATATGAAGGTTAGAAAACGACATGTAAGTAACGTAACTAATCACAAAGTGTGGATCTTGGGCTGGAAAGGTTAAAAAGAAGGAGGATTCACTGGAATTACCTCAACTTGGTGGGACAGATTAGAACCTATATCAGACTGGGTTGTATGTTTCACACCTCTTGTGTACAGTCTGTTCGGAATCCCTTCATGCAGTGAGTTACTGTGTGTGTGTGTGTGTGTCTGTGTGTGTGTGTGTGTGTGGTTGGCTGTAGTGAGAGGTGTGTGAGGTGTATCGATGAGATGTGAGCTGTGTGATCTGCGAGTGTGTCAATAGCTGACATTAGCAGATCATAGGGCCAAACCAAGCATAACCTTTGACCCCACCAGCCAGGCGATTAAAGCGGACCTGCTGCTTTCAGAGCCCCTCGCTGGTCCCAGTTCTGCTGTTCATGCGCGGCTCAGGTCATTGTTCAGATGTATCAGGTATGGCGCAGCTGCAGAACTGGAACAGACGTGGACGTTCGTGCTCTTGACAGGCTGGTTTTGCCCAGGGTCGTTTTCTGTGTGTGTTTTCGTGTTGGCCTGTTTGTGTGAGATGTTTTTCCTGCTCCACCATCTTCCATGTCCAGTGAAGTGTATGTACTTGTGTGCGTCTCTGTGTGTATTTCTGTGTCCTACCTGCACTGTCCTCCTGGTTTACCTGCTGGAGGAGCACAGACTGTCAACATCAGCCTAAGAGCCTTCACATCCACTCTCCTTCACACACACTCACAATCCACTCTCCTTTACAAACACACACACACAACGGTTTTTCTACATTGTCAGGACATCAGTACATACACTTATTGCCATGATAATAGTTGCACCCAGAATGAAGTGCAGGATCACAGTGTTTTTGGGAATCAGGAACAATAATTGATTAATGATTAAATAATTGTAGACTGATCTGATCAGTATTTATTGATCTACACACACAGAGGTCGTGTCTCTCAGAACGGCATCGGGTTTAAAGCAACATGCCAGACGTCTCTGCATGGAGTTGTAGAGGTTCCTAATGGTGTCCTGTGATGATCCATCCCATGCAGCTTGAATGTTCTCACTCAGTTCTGCAGATGGTGCAGTTCTGTAGGGGTGGAGTGTTGATAGAGCGCCCAATACCATCCCACATATTTTCAATCAGGGAAAGATCTGGAGATGTGATTTCATCTGACTTGTGGGCATCATGGAGCTGCTTTGTATTGCAAATAATGTGTGGAAGACTCCCGGAACTTCCAGGAGACTTGGGATGTCATAGTATCTGTGTCTTCAAGGCAAGCTCTTGAGATGACAGCGGTACGCAGACAAAGGTTATGTCGAAGTGGCTCTAATGAAGGTGACCTGCCATCATATAAAATTGCACAGATTCATTGGTTGTTTCCGCCAAGACAAAAGCAGGACTCATCACAGAAGATCTGCTGATGATCTGCTGCCATCCTGAGTGTCTCCATGACAATCTGGCACAACATCATTGCCGTAGTGAATTGAAATTGGTTGGTTTCTTCTGGGTGCAGCAATTTTTGTATTTCACTGCGTGTGTCACAAATTCTCAAATCAGCCATAACATTAAAACCTGCCTAATAGGACCTCCATGAGCACCAGTGAGCCTCAGCCCCCACTGGTTCAGTGGGAACACAATGCCGACCTCATACTGGGAACACGATGCTGACCTAGTCGTCTAGCATCACAGATTGGTCCTTGTCAAAGTGGCTCAGTGCATCCTTACTCTTGCCCGTTTAATGTCAACTTTGATCGTTCATGTGCTGCTTAATATATCCACACACACACACACACACACACACACACACACACACACACACACACACACACACACACACTGACCTGCATGCTCCACACACTGTATCAGAGACCACATGTTGCATGTTGGCATTGTGTTTAGAGCGGGGCGATTAGCTGAGCCCCTCACATTATTCTCCACATCAAACAGTGTGTGGTGGGGGGTACAGGGGGCTTCGTTCATTTGCAGCTGAATGAGCCGTCGGCTGCTAGAGAGAAAGCTGCCATTAGCATACGTTTGTTTGTAGAGGCAGAGAGACAGAGGAGAGGGTACCAGTGGGGCACGGCTGGTGTGAGCAGCACCCCTGCACCGTGAGCCCGCTTAGCCATGGTGGTGCGTGTGAGGGAGGTCCTTAAGATATGAAGTATAGTAATACTGCAGGAATGTCTACAGTGGAATCTCTAACAAAAGATCTGCTGGAACGTCTCTGTGCGAGATACCACAGGTACCACCTTCACAGATCTTGTCCAGGGAGATGACTTGGTGACAGCACGTTAGGCAGGTGGTCGGCCTTTCATTATGGAGCACATAAAGGCAAAGGTCATTTCAAAAGGCGCTTCCGTCCGCAGTATCTGTGAGTCTCACGGCTTCTCAGCACGTTTGAAATAAGTGTGCGAGGAAAAGTGTGCAGAGGTGTGGCTTAGTGAGGAGTGAGCTGGGTATGAATTAGCCAGTCAAATTACGTTTCTGCAACCTATATATGTACATACACCTGGGAGTGGGGGGACTGTGTGTGTGTGTGTGTGTGTGTGTGTGTGTGTGTGTGTGTGCAGACAGACCTTGTTAAAACACTCACGTCAATGTCATACACTAGAACCAGCCGTGTGTGTGTGTGTGTGTGTGTGTGTTACCTGCCCTTCTGGCTTACCTGCTGTAGCAGCTCAGTCAGCCTACATCAGCTTTCACATCCACTCATATTCGGTCATACACACACACACACACACACACACACACACACACACACACACACACACTCACAGAGGCTTCTTCTTTCACTGGATTGCAAACAGCTGAAATTTTGTTTTATAACAATATTTTTATAATACTATTTTTTTAATCCTGCTTGAACAATGAAACAATGACATTCCAGTTACTAACATCATTCAATCATTCAACTTATATATTATAAATATTAGAATTTTATCATTTGTTCACAGAAATGTATCTATATTTTTATAATTTAAGCATTGAAATAATCGTTGTTACTGAAAACACTGAAAAATGTACTAATCACTATTATATCATTTCTAAGTCTGTATTTAATGATGAACATATATTTCACTGCTGTCCTGTGAAAACCATGTATCTCCATCTTTGTTCATTTTTATTTTTCCATGTTTCAAACCCTGCAGCTGCTCTGTAACATAAGAATAGTCCCATCAGTTTGTACTGAAGTCCCTGTATTTACCGAATCATAAGCCTTAGATTATTCTAAACCTAGAATAGTAATTATACCTGTTTGTAGGTCGTGCACTACGTAGGGAGAATGACGTGATTTCAGATCTGAAAGGAGAATGGAGGTTTCTGAAAACCGCTCAATAATGTGAATCTAAACCTAATGGACGGTTGATTCGGTCGTCCTGAAGATACTCTGCTTGCTTGCATTTATTTTTTTATTTTTTTATTTTTTTGTGGCCTGATCAACCCGACAAATTGTGTCACATTCGGTGTGAAGGATTTGAGGCAAAAGTCATGTGCTAAATAGAATCCGAGATTAAATCGAATGTTAAACATCAGAAATACGTTTTAAAATGTGACGTACTTTGTGTTGGGGCGGAGGGCAGTCAGGTCAACTCATTTACAGCATGTTGTATTTAATCAATCATTTCGTGCATGATTATCAGAGGTGCCCGGTTTTTAGATTAGCCTTTTTTTACGCTGTGGACAGCAGTTGGCTGACCATTCATATTCAACAGGAATCAAATTTACCTGATTTATTTCCACATGAATAAAGGCAGTTATTGCCACAGTTGCTGCCGAATATTCCATTAATGTGGGAATAATGTACATATTTGAATCAAGTACCTTTCAGCTCAGCACTTTTTTCAGTGTCTCCGGGGTCATTATTAGAGCTGGAACACTGTTGTTCACATCTTACTTCAATGCAAGACCCCAAGAAATTAATTTGGTAGAGCTGAAAGATTAATAAGGGCATGTTTGTAGGTTGGCTGACGTCTTTGTATAGCTATGTCCTTTTCCTGTTAGCTCGTTAGTTTCCCATTTTATCAGCCTCGGAGCCTTTTTAAACATTCCTTCTTAAAGTAGCTTTGCTCATATCCCTTATTAATGTCCAGATAAGGCTCGCCGTTTTACCATTGGTTCTGTGTGAAAGCAGCCTTGCCATCCTCAGTATTATACGCCTTCTAAAAACGCAACGTTCTTCTTGGACCACTCATGTTATTCCGCTTCGAGGTTTGGAACCAATTCAAACCCAATTCATGCATCTCAATAAATGCCGGTATTGACTGAAAGACCTGAATGATCAGAGTCCTGGCTGCTCCTGCAGGTGAAGGGATCACACTGTTGCTCTATAGCCATTGCAGCTGCTGATCTTCCACCCCTTGCCACCGAAACATCTCCCTATACAGGACCTCTGAAGGTGGTTTCACTGGTATCAATCATATTCAACAAGCTCCATGGATACTTTATGTCCTTGAAGTTGGAACGAGTCACCACCGATTTCTTGTTCCAACTGAACACATGGAATTTGCCATCCATGTGATGGAAAAGAAAACTGGACTCGAGGCCATTTTCCTTCATCACTCCAAGATCCAGGTCCAATCTGATGATCAGCATGGGCACCACCCAGATAGGTTAGCTTTCATCTCCCTTACACATCAATGAGCCTCAGGCACCCAATACCCTATCACAGTTGGTGGTCTATCCCTCCTCAGAACACTGTTGGTAGGCTCTTGCCACTGCTGACCAGGAGCTTCTCACAAGCCTTGGAGCCATTTGGAAGACCCAGCTGTCTGGACATGAAGATTTGACCCTCATCAAAAGTGGCTCAGGTCTTTATGCTGCCCATTTCTCCCCACACCCAACACATTAACATGATTCATTTGTTAGACATCCTTTATGAGTGTCTCATTGTAGCATGTTACCTGCAGTAGCTTTTGGATGCCTGTCGTCCCCTTAATATACACTGACACTGAGGTTACCTTAGAAATGGTAGAATTTCTGATGCCAAACTGGAGCACTGGCATCTCTCAGCCTCATCACACAGAAATGAATCCCAGCTGACATCTCAAAGCATAACAGTCTGATAAACTGATCATCCTTAAAACATACGCAGGTTTGTTTGTAAACACTCATTTTTTTTAGGTACTTTCCCAGTTAGAACTGAACATCTGAAACTCTTAAAGCTCCTTCAAAGCAGGTTATTATCCACCAACTTGATATTCATGTATACTTTGCCTTCTTCTTCTTCTTCTCCTTCTTCTTCTTCTTCTTCTTCTTCTTATTATTATTATTATCTGAGGCCATCAGAAACCAGGTTGTAGATACTGATGAACTTGGGAAGGGATTGAGAAAGATCTCAAAACAATTAAAAATCCAGAAAAGAGTTTACAAGTGGAGAACATCTTAAACTGCCAACATGGCCAGGTCAGGCCGTCTAAGTCCAGTTCAGCCCAAGAGCAGACCATATGATGCGTAAAGAAGTCTCCAACAATCACAGGACCTCTATATATATATATATATGTAAATACAGGGGTTGGACAATGAAACTGAAACACCTGGTTTTAGACCACAATAATTGATTAGTAAGGTGAACTAGGTCCTCCTTTTGCGGTCAATACAGCGTCAATTTGTCTTGTGAAGGACATTTTTTGGATACAATCCGGGTTAACACCCCAACATCCCTTTCAGACAGCTTCCTCTTACGTCCACAGTTAATCCTGTTGGATGTGGTTGGTCCTTCTTGGTGGTGCTGACGTTACCCTGGATACCGTGGCTCTCGATACAGCACAAAGACTTGCTGTCTTGGTCACAGATGCGCTAACAAGACGTGCACCAACAATTTGTCCTCTTTTGAACTCTGGTATGTCCCCCATAATGTTGTGTTCATTGCAATATTTTGAGCAAAACTGTGCTCTTACCTGCTAATTGAACCTTCACACTCTGCTCTTACTGGTTCAATGAACAATTAATGAAGATTGGACACCAGGTGGCTCCAATTTAGCCATGAAACCTCCCACAATAAAATGACAGATGTTTCAGTTTTATTGTCCAACCCCTGTATATATACTTACCTGGGTCTTGTGGTTCTATGGTTAGATGGGAAGATGGGCTGTATTTTAAACTTATTATGATGCAGAACAATTGATGTACTTACTAATCATGTCTTATTAATTTCACGAGTTATGAGAGATGGATGAGGCTGGGAATTAAAGGGGTACCAGTTATGCTGGTAGTGTGGACCTGGTGGCTTTGCAGCCCATAGACGTTGGTGTTTTGGGGGTCTCAGCTAACTGTTAATAGTCAGAGTTAAGAGCGATTGCCTGAGGTTAACCAAGAGGCAAATGGAATCATGAGACCCTAGATTATGTTTTTAAATACTATCCAGTTATTGAAAGACTGAATACAGTAACTACACTGGGACTTATCTTGTGGATATATATTAAATGAATCCAAGGTCACACTCTCAAACAGGTCACCCAGACACCACATGCTCTATAAGACATTATATATACAATGAAATTCCTTTACATTTAAAAGGCATTAAAAACACGCTTCGCTTAAAGCCACGAACAGCCTCATAAAATGTTTTATGTCTTATAGACTTTTGGAAATTTGTGCTATAAATCAGTGTAACGTTGAATACATACAATAAACCAAACCCGTGTTATAGTGCATTATATGTTCTTATGAACAGATATTATAGTTCATTATGAAACCTGTCTTTATAAAGTCACAGAGTCGTACTTTCTGAAGTGTTAAGTATGATGCTAGAAGAACTTACGAGTAATCATACAGCCTTTAAACACTCTTGCATGCAATACAGTGCATTATAAATGCACTCATAACACCTTATGAACACTGGAATCACACGAAGTGTTAACAAATATTCGTGCCACAGTTTTTTAAAAGACTCAAATCATAAATAAATGAAACAAAGGATGAAGTCAAAGATTGCAGGTCTGATTTATTTTTGAGCAGTGGCTTTTATCAGTTTACCTCTTTTTAATCCAAACTTTGCTATAGGTTTAAAATAGCACAGACTTAATCGCCATACCAGCGGTGTGTTTTCCTCCTCCTTTAAGGTTAGCATTTCAAAGACACATGGTCAGATATTTCCTTCACTGACTGATGGGTTGTTTTCTTTGTGCTTTTATTCTTCATCAAGGTTGCCTTCTGAAACGGCATTTTGGTTTCAAATTGAGGTCTCTGGTCCTGATGATTCTGGGAATTCATCGTTTAATGCTTGCTTTGTCACTGGCGGTACGCTGAGCGTTACCTGTGATGAGACACTGAGTGAATGTGAAGTGAAAGAATAGACAGGACAAAAGAGCTGGCTTATCACAGACAATGTGGAGAAAGTCTTGGGCTGGTGGAAATCTATCAGCGACAAGGCTCTGGTGCTGTAGTAGGCTCTAGTGTACACACTACTGATTGATTTCTACTTTTTGAGCTTTGATGTTTGGGAGCAAATGTTTCATATTTGTGTCTCGATAGCAATGTTATATAGAAATTCCACCAACATGACATCAAGAAAATATACTGCTAATGTACCCCCCAATAAATAAATAACATTTAAACAAACATATTACATATTACATACATATATTAGGGTTCATAAGGAGCTCTCATCTACTACTGTTATTGTTTTACCAAATACACAGAAGCCAGCCTGCTATGTACTTGAAGAAGAATTGAGAAATCAGCTTCATCACAGCATGCTGCTTTTCTTCATTATAGCTCACAGAATTAAGGAATTCATGGACAGAAGCTGTACAGTTGTAATAACCATAATAATAAGTCCATATTCTACAATGTCTATGGTTAGTATTAGGGTTATGGTAATGGTTAGGTTACGTTTGGGTTAGAATTTAGAATTGCTTAGGTTAAAATTAAGTTTAGCTTATGTTTGAGGATAGGGTAAGGATAGTTTTAGTCATATAGGGTTGGGTTTAGGGTGTGGGTTAGGTTAACTCAGCCCCATGCCCTCATAGTGAGGGCAAAATCACACCTTGTGTTCTTAGCTTTATAATTCAGAAATGGCTTGACACACAGGCACAAAACACATACAGTTAGAAACAGCAAAAATAGATTTCTAAAAATAGTGAGTTGTGGTAGTAGTTTGGTGAAGAATCTGTGAAATTCTTTGTGGAAAATCATGATTTTATAATAATAACTGTGTTTATAAGCTCCTGGTATTAAAATCCAGTATAATAAAGCAGTTTATATTGATGTTGGCCATATTGGCCCTGAACAAATCATTTCAAGGCTTGACCTGCTGTGACCATCTGCATGGATCGCAGAGGCAGGATCTTCAATAAAATGATGTCTGCCTGATCATTTTCATATATATTTTGGCAGAGTAAGAAGAATTTCTTAATTCTTAACTTACAGACACCCATCTGTAACCATTTAGACCAGAAATGTAAGGTTTGTTTTCAGTTTCAAGTCTCTACCTCCAAAAAGAAATAAATAAATAAATAAATAAATAAATAAATAAATAGGTGCTTGGTAATTTCTCATAATAACTTGGCCATTTTCAACAAGATATTAAACTGATAGTATTTACACATCAAGTCATTACATATTTACGAAGCCAAATGCCTTCCACAAAGATATCAACATATGACATGTAATTACTGTGTTATTACAAATATATAAGGCAATGTCAAAAATGGGGGAAGGGAGCATTAATTAGTCCTCCGTCCCAAAGGCTTAAGCTTAGGTTAAGGTTATGGTTAGGGTAAGAGTTTGGTTAAGTTTCAGCTGACTTTAGATTATGGTCGAGGATAGGATGTTAGTCCCATGTGCAAATTCCGCTTGAGACCAAAGACATTTCTCAAGATAACCCTGAAGAATGTTTCTGTACTATAAGAGTTTTGAGTAGAGGTCACAGAATTCACTCCACGTATTATTTGAATCATCTTCTTCTTGGCTTTATAGAGCACTGTTTTGAAGATCATCAAGCCACAGAGAGATCAAGCCAAACATGGAGGTAGTTTTAAACACTGTTATTGTTACTAAAACCCCCAAAGTAAACGTTAAGGGATTTACAGTCATACCAGCTGACATTTTGGACACAGGTTGGGGTTGTTTTTTTGTTTTTTTGTTTTTTTTTCATTTTAAAGTGTAAAAAATGTGCCACCATTTGAAACAGCAGCCCCTTTTCATTGTTTATGTTTATTTGGATGCAGATATTTGGATGTCTTTAGATTAGAAATATTTTCTCCTTTAAAACAAACTAGAATTTGTACTGAATTAAATGTATTTGCATGGATTTTATTTTTATTTTTATTTCTTTATCTTTATTCATATTTAAAGCTTTTTAATGGGGGTCAACAGACCTTCTTGCAATTGTGTCATTTCTATTTGAGCATGCTGAATGTACAGAAACGTGTGATGCAATGTCTCCAAGACATTTCTCACCAATGGTATTGTACGAGCACACCGAGCTTAGTTCTTCAGGCATGTCTCTGGTCATGCTCTCTGCCATCACACATTAGCTTCTGACCTTCACACGTCCCATATAATGGAATGTCTCAAAGATGAATGCATGGTAGAAAAGGGCTCAACTTGGCACACTGTGTCCATCTTTCTATACTATTTTAACCTTCATCTTAACCTCATGGTCCTTATGGCGTGAATCGTCCAGGGATATACATTCTTCTGCTTTTATTTGCCTGTCTGGTTCATGCAGGAGCACCATTCATCTTGGCGCTCAACTTTGGGAGCTGTTGTATGTGGTTAACTAGTCCATAATTCTACCGGACCTCTTTAATTTGATAGGATAATTATGCAATGCAGTATCATTGATTGTGTCATGTGTTTCACAAGAGGCACTGTCTCAAAGATACATTAGTGCTCAGTCTCAATTTTGCAAGACCGATGCCCCGCCTCCCATGTATACACAGCATGGACATATGGACATTTGCTATTAATTTTAGCTATATTGAGAGATATAGATGACATAAACACACAAAACTGAACAAATGTCTTTTAAAAATGTGCAAAAATGTCATTATTAGAAATGTAATTGTCCTGTAAAGTAAAAGTTAGGTCACCCTATGCCCTAATAGCTGGTATTTCCTCTTTTGATTGAAATCATGTCAATTAGACTGGGTTTCTTTCCACTTCTCCATGTGGAATTCTCTCAGCTATGTGATGTTTATCAGTCTTTGTACAGTCATACATACATTTCCCTCAAGCCCCTCCCCCTCCAGGTTCTGCTGCAGCGAAGCAGCCCCAAACCATGCCACTTCCACCACCATGCTTCACAGTTGGTATGAAGTTTTTGTGTTCAAATGCTGTGCTTGGATTGTGTCAAACATGTCTTCCATTACTGTGCTCAAATTAAATTGAATTCATCTGTACAAAACACTTTATTCCAGATGTCCTGCTCTTCTGGAGTGTGTGTTCAGACAAAGTGTGGCCACTGGTTGCAGGTCTTCATTAAAGAAACATTGGGCAAAAGGTCATCTGGCTTTGTTTGAAATTGCACCCCACACCATGACACCAGGCCTTCTGGACATTGATCTTGCTGCTGACCACAGTGCTTTCACACACAAATTTGCTGGACTTTTCCACCAAGACTAAAGCAGGACTCGTCACTAAAGAGGACGCGCTGCCATTCTGAGTGACTCCTTGACAAACCGGCACGACACCATTTAAAAAAAAATAATAATAAAGATCTTATATGAATTAAATACTATCCATTCACTATCAAGAGGTACAGGTCAAGCACACAGCTGGACTGGAGAGATGAAATTTCAAATTTTCATTCTCATCATTATTTGAGTTGATCAAGTCAAAGTTAATCCAGAGTGAGGGAATCAGCCTTGTGACTGGAAGGTTGCTGGTTCAAATCCCTGAACTGGCAGGGCATGACTGAAGTGCCCTTGAGCAACTCCCCAGTGTGTGTGTGTGTCTGTGTGTGTGGGGGGGGGGATCAGTTAAATGTGGAGACAAAAAAGTTAACTGAACAAAGCTTTTTATGGCGTTAAATGAATATTAACAAAATAGAAAAAACAACTCAGAGCAGTGTTATTAATCTAGTCTCAGGGGTTTTTAACAATGTTTTGTGAGTTTAAACGGAACTGATGTGGTGTTACATGTTTAACTTTTTGGATTTAAATCTGAAGAGCATGGAGCTCTATAAACCCTGAACAAAGTGTCGAAATCAACTCTGTGGGAGTTAATTCAACACTGGGCTTTTTGCTGTGAGCCATTTAAGTAATATAATGTAAGGTTATGCCTTGTATGAATAACAGGCTTATATAATCAATTCACATCTGGCTTAAACAATGAACACTAGCTTCATTTCTTCTTTAAACTAACCTCCATCAGCCCTGCTTTTTCAGTTGAGTCAAGGTCAGCCATCTTTTTATCAAATGCCAAATAAACTTATTAGAATGTTTCATTTATACTGTCAAACTCTCATCTGACTGGCCTTTGGAGGAGCATGCAAAGTGTTGTATATCCATCTACAGGTAGAATAGCCAAACTGAACTATGATCAACCTTTAATTTATTATAAACAGGTAAAAGGTGCAAAATACACACTCATACAGTCATGACGGATCGGGGCATCTGTTTATGCATTAACTCTTTAACTGGGTTTTTTCAGTAGGTTGATTGTATGCTAATCAGGTTTCCTTTGATAGCATGTTTTTTCTGCTAGTACATCAAGGAATTTTCATTTTGGTTAATAAAGGTTTCTACCAGACATTCAATGGACATATTTTTCATTATGTTTGGGCTAAAATGACACTAAATGCCAGGAAAGTCCGTTCACCCGGACACCTTCTCCATCATACAGAGACCAACAAAGCAGTCCAGAGTCTTTATAGGCAACTCTGTTACAATGGCACGGAGAGCTATTTCAGCCTGGTCTCAAGAAGAATGTGTACATATGTGAAACTGCCGTTTCAGAAATCATACAATGTGTACAAAATATAGATCAAAATGAAACCATTTCAGCAAAGCAACCGATCTAAAACCTAAACTTAACCCTTTCTCAAACCCTGACTTTAACCATACCTGAGCTCAACACTTAGTCAATCTAACCCTAACCCTAACGCTAACCCTAACCCTTACCCTACACCTTACCCTAGCCCTTACCCTACCCCTTACCCTACCCCTTACCCTAACCCTAACGCTAACCCTTACCCTACCCCTTACCCTAACCCTTACCCTAACCCTAACACTAGCCCTTACCATAGCCTTTACCCTACCCCTTACCCTAAACCTAATGCTAACCCTTACCCTAGCCCTTACCCTAACCCTAACGCTAACCCTTTCCCTTACCCTACCCTAACCCTAGCCCTTACCCTACCCCTTATCCTAACCCTAACCCTTACCCTACCCCTTACCCTAACCCTAACCCTTACCCTACCCCTTACCCTAACCCTAACGCTAACCCTTACCCTACCCCTTACCCTAACCCTTACCCTAACCCTAACACTAGCCCTTACCATAGCCTTTACCCTACCCCTTACCCTAAACCTAATGCTAACCCTTACCCTACCCCTTACCCTAACCCTAACCCTTACCCTACCCCTTACCCTAACCCTAACGCTAACCCTTACCCTACCCCTTACCCTAACCCTAATGCTAACCCTTACCCTACCCCTTACCCTAACCCTAACGCTAACCCTTACCCTACCCCTTACCCTAGCCCTTACCCTACCCCTTATCCTAGCCCTTACCATACCCCTTACCCTAACCCTAATGCTAACCCTTACCCTAGCCCTTACCCTAACCCTAACGCTAACCCTTACCCTACCCCTTACCCTAGCCCTTACCCTACCCCTTACCCTAGCCCTTACCCTACCCCTTATCCTAACCCTTACCCTACCCCTACCCTTAACCCTTATCCAGAGCGACTTACACAAGGGCTTTGCTGTTTACTTAGAATATCCTTAGTTGGTAGACAAGGCTGGAATCTAGAGATTCCACATGTTTAGACCATGTTCAAACAAATGTCTTTATGGAGTTAAATACTCCTGAAACAGATGAGTCTTCAGTCTGCATTTGAAGACAGTGAGGGACTCAGCTGTTCAGACTCCCAGGGGAAGTTCGTTCCACCATTTTGGTGCCAGAACAGAAAACAGTCTGGATGCATGTCTACCTTGCATCCTGAGGGACGGTGGGTCAAGCCGATCTGTACTTGAAGCTCGAAGGGCTCTTGGTACAGCTCGAGTTTTGACCATTGCCATCATGTATGGAGGGGCTGGTCCGTTTTTGGCTTTGTAGGTCAGCATCAAGGTTTTGAATCTGATGCGGGCAGCTACAGGGAGCCAATGAAGGGAACGCAGCATTACCCTAACGCTAACCCTTACACTAACCTTTTTATGAAGATTGGGATTTAATCTGTAAACAGACACCATGTTGAGCGTTATGATAACTTTCATATTTTAACCAGTGACTGGTCTCCTCCTTCGTCTCTGGCCAATATTTAGAGATGTAGGACAGCAGTGCTTTCCCAGGTTCTGGGGCACCAATATTTCATTAGATTGCTAAAACAGGTCTGACTGCACTGATGTTTAAACCTACATTGACTTGACTTACATGAACAATACAGGCCAAAAAAAGGAATCCAGCACATCTCCTGATCCTGGCCTCGGGATCAGCTGGCCCCTATAGAGGTCAATTGCTACACACTTCTTCACTGTGGGTAAGTTTTGCTCCATAAACAGATATGACCGTTTTCAGGCTTTCAGCCAAAGTCAAAAGCCTGTCTCTGTGAAACTATGCTGTTAATAAGTTTCCAGTGGGACAGTGAATGTTTTGCTTTGCTCTGAAGCTGCATGAAAAGCTCAGTCTCCCAATCAGTTCCTCTTTCTGGTGCCCCAGCTAATGAATGGCACTAATTGATTAAACGCTGGTGGGAGGGGTGGTGTGGGCAAAGTGGCTGGGGGCTGTATGGTCTCTGGGCCAGATCCAGGATGATGTTAGCCAAAGCAGTATCTAGTGAGAGATTCTGCAAAACTCTGCAGATGAAGACACAGCTAGATTGAATTGTTCTGTTTTCCACACAAAGACTTATGACACATGCTTGTGAATTTCATCAGCAATTGGTAAATATTTAATATAAATTGTTTTTTATCAATAGTCCACAGTGGTTATCTGTGTTGACACTCATTGACACATTGAATTTGTGCCAAGGTTCAATACTTGTCCCTAGACTTTTTTCAACACATTTTATTAGCTGATGAATAGTCATTAAATTCAGCCATTAAATTTAATGACTAATGTATTTTAAATTGTTTTTTAATCTATTTAATTATTTTTTAATAGGTAAGACCAACCTGGGTATCACAAAGTGTTCCTAAATGTCTAATCTTAAATGTCCCACTCTTACTTTTACTCATAAGATATTAGCAAAAAAAATCAGCTCAATTGAATAAAAATTGATTGTTTTAAATTTTCAACCTGCATTCAGACCAGATATTGGGTTATAAAGAATGACAAGGGAGGGGCTATTTGCTCTCTTTCTTTGCTCACACTGTGTTCAAGTTTCAGAATAAAAGTCCTGAGAGGGCTAATACTATACATAAATCAATATAAAAAAATAATAAGCCACTGTCAAGATTTTTTAACAACTTATTATTAATTATTATTTGTGAATATCCTCATAAATCTAATCATAACAAATAATTCATCAAATTGTGTGCATTTTCAGCCCAAAAACACTGGATGATCAATTTACATCAGGCCAAAAAAATGTTAACACTAGTCATTTTTGTTTATCAGAACATGGTCAAGTATATATATGAATATAATTTTTTTTTTCAGTTTTACATGTCGAATGCAAACAAATTTGAATTGCCTTGGATCTCCTATAAATGTTTTGGTGAATAAAAAAGTACATCAAACTACAAAAAATATCCCACAAAATTAGCTTGGGGTTCTAAATGTTAAGGGTTCTTCCTGGAACCTCTATATTGCCATAAAATTCTTTAACAAGGTTGTCATGCTCACACATGTTGTTTGCAACATCAGTACCAATCCATCCATTAAAATGCTCTATCATGGAATACAACGTGTTTCCAATCCAAACGTTACTTAATTATTATCCTCTTTTAAACCATTTATTTATTAATTTATTAACGTTTATATTGTATTAGCGTGCAGTTTTACAAAGTGAATATAATTTACTTTTCAGTCCTCTGTAGTATGCTCTTGCATTCTTCTTGTTTCTTCACTTCACCTTGGTTCCCCATTGTTTTGTATGCGATGTACAATAAGTGCTCAATAAACAAAGGACTGCAATTATCATCTTGACAGCATGTGGGCAGAGACAGGTAGCAGCTGAGTGGCTGAAGGAACATGTTTACATTTGTGCCTGGATGTGAAGAAAAAGGGTAAAGAAAAAAATGAGGCAGAGGAGAAGAGGAAGATCAAGAAGAAGGCAAATAAAATCTCCACCAACCCCCAGATACAATTATTTCCAGTACTGAAATGAACGATCACAGGCCTAAACACTGAGGTTTCCCCAGCTTGCATGTGCTAATATAATGAGTCAAATGTTTTTGATTAACAGACCAATGAAATAGTCCAGAACTTTGCTTGCAACCTTAAAATTAGTGATTTTTTTCCCCCACAAAGTTACCTTTTTGGAAATCTCCTAATGTTTGTTAGGAGAGCAACTATTAATCTTCAGCACCAAAGATTTTGCAGTTTGATTTACTTTTTTTCATCTAAAGGTCACACATACCAGATATTGCTATTTTCAGGAGAACCCAGGCTTCTTAAATGTGTCTTTATTTAACAATTAAAACATATTTTTAAAAAGTATAAGTAATATAAGGATAAGAATATAAGTATATGTATGAATATGTATTTGAATTTGACAATTTTAACTTGTTTATTTTTGTGCTTATCAGTACTAAAAACACCTTATATGTCAGAGATCCTGTTGGGAATTGATCATCCTGAGTGTTTCTGAACTGAAAATGTAATAATGTATATTTTCAATAATAAGTCCAAGCTATTTGATGGTGGTCTAAATAAAATAAAATAAATATATTTTTTGCTGTATATGTATGTATCGGTATTGTCTCTTCAGGATTTATCATTATTATTTATCACTTCTCATTATTAGCCCTGGCCACTGTTGCTGATCTGTAGTCTGTATGCAGGTTGAGCAGTAAACATGCACTGCAAGATCCTTTGGCTTTTAAACTGGGATTTAATTCCTTTTGAAATTAGTGAGTTTTCTCAAATGGATTACTCACTAATAATTCATCCCGCAATGATTGGTTGGATAGTTTTAAGACGTCTAGTTTATTATATGTGTATCCTGTCTGTAGGTTATTCTGATCCTGAGTTATGAAGCTTCGAAAACAGCATGACATTGAAAACTACCAGCAAAGTTCGGATCTCAGGTTCTAAGAGTTCATCCTTTCTTAAAACTGTTCAACGTCCCCAAAACTATGCAAATTACTTACTATATGACCTTACTGACCTCTCAACGCCAAAGCCAATTATGACTAACTGCTGTAGAACATACAAAGGTGCTTCAAAAGTGTTTTGACTTGATTATCATGTTCCCTATTGTTAGATGTCTTCATCGTTGTCCTCTCTTTTGCCAAGAAGAAATGGGTGAAAAGATGTTCAGTCACAATTTGGATTCCACTGTGTAGCTTCCTAACAGACTTTTTCTCCAGTTTCTTCTCCAGAAATGCAGCCAAGGTTGTTGCAGTCCACTAGAAGAAACTCTATCAGGAGGCTAAACAGTGCTGAAAGAGTGGGGCTGGAGATGATTACAACCTCAGTGAGCTAGCTCCTTCACATCCACAGTCTCAAGGTCACTGGTACGTGTCCCCATATGGTGTGGTCAAATGTCAAAGACCAGCAGGTGTTAATATTTCTACAACTGCACTTCGGTTTACTCTGCCATTCTGCTGAAAATGGTACTGATAGAGCAGGGCTCAGAGAAGGATCCACCACTCTCTGTTTTATTTGCCCTTAAAGCTCCAGCAGAAGGTTTTTACTGAGAAAAAATACCTTTACTTTAAGGATGATGGAGTGTTTCCTTCACCTCACTCACTTTTATCCACAGAAAAGCAAAACTGGTCAAGTGCTCTTCAAATAAAACCTGAGCTGCTAAAATTCCCTGATTAATGAAAATGGAATGAGATGACTTTGGTCTGAGGTTGAGGTTCTTGGCACATTTTTGGCAATTGAAGTTGATGAGCTTGTAGTTTTGTGGACGGTGGTGGTTGAGTGATTAGAGCTGGTGGTTGAGTGATTAGAGCTGGTGGTTGTTATCTAAAGGGTTGTGGGTTCAATAACCAGTTTCTTAAACTTCCACTGTTGGGCCTTTAAGTCAAAGCCTTTAACCTTTTCAGTGGTAATAATTAATTGTAGTGGACAATAACAATACATTTCTTATTATTAATAATGTTGATATTAATCATATGGGATCCCACATCCACTTTACAGCTCCCAAATTTGGCTTAAATATAAAGCTCTGTATTTCAGGACAGGACAGGCCTGAATCGACACCACAATAAAAAAATATTACAAATTATTCAACATTTTTGTCTGTTTTGTAGTTTATTTAAAAACTGACAATGAAAGGAATCTGATTGAGGAAAAATATGTCCTTTTACAATATCAATTATTAACAACCATTACAAACATCATCACCTGCAACAGTTAATTAAACCATACTAACATTTTTACATAGACTTTTTTGGGACAGGGCTTGGGTGGGGAGAAATGGGGTTAACGTATGTTTTTAAAACACCTAACAATATTTTTATAGCTGAATTTTTTTTTCGAAAAGGGAAAAGTGCAAACAAATGGACAGACAGGTTGGATAGACAATGCCAGGTTAAAAGAAAAAGACAGATTATTAAAGACGTGAAAAGAAGTGAAAAGTAAAAATTGGAAACAAAAATAACAAAAAATAACTTAAAAAAAATGCATATGTTTCACACACCTTACTCTCTGCTTGTGTCTGTTATGGTGTTAGTTGGTATAAAGTGCAGCCTCAAAAATGGGGTAAATTTTTGAAAGCTTTTTCATAAAATTTCTAATTTGTTGGACAAAAATTTCCAACATTTTTCCTGTCTTGAAATGTATGAAACACTTCACAGCCAGGCTACAGAATCGATATTTACATTTATAATTTATGCATACAGTCCACTCACTCCACTCAGTCCAGCTCCAAAACCATTGATTTATCGTAATTTTTTGCTCAGCTCCTGATCGCTCTGCTCATCAGTGAAGCATACGTCTACGTCACTTTCCTCTTCCTCCTCCTCTTCACTCTTCCTCCCGACTTCTTCTTCCTCCTCACCCTTTTTTATGCCAGTACTAGGGGTCGTGGTGTTTGTTCTCTGGCCTGGATGTCTGGACTTCACGTGCCTCTCCAGGTCCCTCCTTCGCACTAGCACTTTCCCACAGTGGTCACATCGGTAGGGCGTGTTCCCTTCCGCATGTAGTCGGATGTGCTTGTTGAGGTTGCTTGGGTCACCAAAGGGTCGAAAGCACACTCGGCACTTAAGCGGCTTGTATCCGGTGTGTGTGCGCATGTGAATTTTCAGCCCATACTTGCGTGAATACAGCTTGCCACAGTACAGGCATAGGTGGCCTTTCTTGGGTTTGCCAGGGGCACAGGAGGAGGCACGTACTGATGCCTCCAGCCCTCCCCTGCCCTTCATTGCATCCTCATCCGCTGTCACAGCTGTCGTCATCATCATCTCCGATAGGCGGCGCTGAGCATGGGCAGCAACAAGATCCCGGTCAAGCCCCCCTCCAGCTGCTGCAGCTGCCGCTAGCTGGCTAAGGTCTGGCGCCAGTGAGGGTGCCCCAGCCAGGTACGGGACAGCATCAGGGTAGCGAAGCAGCCCTCCCAGGTGTAGGCGAAGTGGGTAGCATGGTGACCCATATAGCAGCTCTCCTCCATACACAGTGAATGGCACAAGTGGCATGCCACAGTCACCGGCCCCAAGTCCACCCACACCAACTCCACTGCTCCCGGTATAAGATGACTTGCTTCCATCCAGTGATGAAGCGAACCGCTCAAAGGGCCCTGGTGGTGGATACCGTGAGACTGGCGGGTGAGGAGGATGTGAGTGATGAGGCGGGTGGTGTGCCCGGCTCTCCACATGCTTGAAGGCAGAAGACGGTGAGGACGTCATCATGGATGGTGTCACGATTGCTGCGGAGACGCTTGTGGCATCCTCGTGGCTGAAGTGTGGCAAAAAAGGGAAAGCACGAGTCCCAGCATTGCCTGCAGGCTCGTGGTGTCCACCTTTAAGCGAAGGTTCCAGCAAAGTGCGTCCAGGTCTCAGTTTCCCATCAGCCCTTGTATCTCTGTCCCGATCTCGTTCTCGTTCTCCAACCCGGTCATCATCACCATCTCCTCGGATAGACAATGTGAGTTTGGAAAGTCCTGCAGGCCTGAAGGCTGAGCGTGCACCTGGCTGGAAGCCCACATGGTGCAGGAGCAGTAACGAGGAGGCAGGGGATGATGATGATGATGATGTCGAAGAGGAGGTCCCATGCTGCCGACCGGATGTTACACTCATGTCCAGTGCGCCATCCTTGGTAGGGAAGGCTGGAGAGGCTGCAGGACGTGCACTGGGCTCAGGGCCTCCCGGAGTGTCCCCAGACTTGGGAGATCGGTTGAGGGTCTCTGGGCCACGTGCCTGTGCACAGTGGAAGTGCACGTGTGCCTTCAGGGTGTTGGGGTATCGGAACATCCTCCAGCAGTACCAGCAGATATAGCGCTCTTCACCTGGAGAGAGAGAAACACAAAGAGAGACAGGTTAACAATCATACACTGAAAAGTGATGTGTCCATGTGCAGATCTCCCTCACTGCAGCACAATTTCTCCTTCTAAAGACACTAAAATCTGTCTAAATCAAAGTTCATGTTTCCGTTCTCAGACTAAATTTTAGGAATTCCTAGAATTCATGTCACTGTGCTACCAAAATCAATGTTTGGATGCCAACTCAAACCAGTTCAAACCAGTTTAAGATTTGTTTACATAAAAAATAGTATTACACAAAAGATACCAGAAAGAGTGAGGGAGTGAGAAATAGTGAAAGGGTGAGAAAGTGAGAAATAGGAGTTATTGGTTAGTGAATTAGAGTGAGATAATGATTTGGAGAGAGAGTTAGAGAACACTAGAGTGTGAATGAGAGAATAAGTCAAAGAGAGAGTGAGTGAAGGAGTGAGTTAGTGAATTAGGTGGTGAGGAATGACCCTGACAAGTCAGCACTGCCTGTCTAGAGAGACCAACAGGCACAGGGAATCCTGGGTTCCTCAAGAAAGCAGAACAAGTAGTGACAAGTGAATAGAACCGAGACAGAGTGGCAGTTCTCAACAGAATTCCTCCAAAAAAATCCCAAAACTCCAAAAAATGTAACAATTGATATCCCACAGTCCTCAGCGTCTCCATCCAGAGATAGAGCCCTAACAGAGAGAGCTGCTCACTTCCAGTTCAGTAAAGCCTCCTCTGCCACAGTCAGAGGGATAGTGTATAACAGAATCTCACTTACTGAAACACAGTGTGTGTGTGTGTGTGTGTGTGTGTGTGTGTGTGTGTGTGTGTGTGTGTGTGTGTGTGTGTGTGTTTTAATTACTGCTATCCAAAAAAGCAAATCCCAGAAACCTCTCTCTCCTCCATGTCCCTATCTCTTTCCTTCTGCATATTTCTCTCTGTCCTCTGTCTCTTTCTGTCTTTCTCTGTGTATGTGTCTCTTTCAGTGTCTCCCTCTGTGTCTCTCTGAGTTTTTCTCTCTCTCCCTCTCTGTCTCTGGGTTTTCCTCCCCGTCTCTCTCAATGTCTCCCTCCCTGTCTCTCTTAGTTTTTCTCTTTCTCCCTGTCTGTCTCAGTGTTTCCCGTCTCTCTCTCTCTCTCTCTCTCTCTCTCTCTCTCTCTCTCTCTCTCTCTCTCAGTGTCCCTCTTTCTGGCAGTGACAGCAGCTGTTGCCTGAAATCGGGGGACAATGCTGCGGAGCGGCTCCATCTGTTGTGGTCGGAGGTCTGATAATAATCCCTCTATAAAAGTTTTTCTTTCAGTTGGAACAAAAGGCGGCTGTTCCGCTAATGGAGCGCGCGCACATCACCTCCACTAACATTTATTCATCACTCAGAGCATGAATATGAATGACCGCCTGACATTAGTTAACCTCTGTAAGGCATCACAGACTGTTCATCACACACACACACACACACACACACACACACACACACACACACACGCCCGATCCTCGTCTTTAACCCTCACACACATTGCAGTGATTGATTAAGCGCGTTTACACGCTGTTAAAGGCGCATTATGAAGAGTGAAGAGTCGGTGTGGGATTCGGGGGTTAAAGTGATGAATGTGATCTTCTGAAATGAGCCCGGATTAACAGAAGAGCAGCTTTGATCAGAACAGAGCTTCATCTCTCCATCACAGTGATTATGATTTATATCTGCAGCTTCGGGTTCGGCTCTTAATCCGATTTACAAACGGATTAAGATACTAATCAGGATTTAATCCAGCTTTCCTCGTTTTCTACTGGTGGCACCATAACAATCAATACTACTTGTTGCTGCTCTTATTTTTATACACTTTTGTTTTTATTGTCAAGTTCTATTATTATTATTATTATTATTATTATTATTATTATTATTATTATTATTATTATTATTATTATTGTTGTTGTTGTTGTTATTATTATTGTTATTGTTATTGTTATTATTATTATTATTATTGTTATTATTATTATATAGTCAGAAAATTTGAAAAATATCATATTAATAATATTTAATTGGATAAATATTTAATCGGATTGATTTAATATTGTTTAATTTATATGTATATATTCTATTTTGTATAAATAAATACAAATTTGTATAATTTGTATAACATACAAATATGTACAAATAAATGTGGTAATTTCTGAAATATTAAGTTTTCATTCATTCATATATTTTATTAATTAATACAATATAATGTTCATAAATATGTCATATATATAATTAATGAATTATGATTTATTTATTTTTTTTAGATTCCGTAACGTATAAATAAGTGTTTACAACAGTGTCTCCACCAGCAAAAGCCCAGATGGTTCCATATATGACTATTGCCTTCACCCTTAAAAATTATGGTACCAACAAAGGTTCCACAGTGGTCCTTCTACAGGATCTTTGTTGGAATTTTTTATTCTGTACAAGAAATGAATCATTAATCGTTCTGGTAGAGGTGTAATAATTATTCTGTGTTTATTGGCACATTTAAAATGTTAATTTACCACTTTATTATCAAATGTACCCTTTTTAGAGTGTGTGGACTACTACACTGTCCTAATTACTCTTAGCTCCTCACAGAACCTCGACAGACGGTTCTTTGAAAGCAATTATAGAGGTTCTATTGTAAGTCAAGAACCAGTTCAAGCTTTGTTTTTTCATTATGTGTATGTTCTGTACTCAGACATATTTACAGCAAGAAATGGTTCTAGATACAACTCTTTTTAAGAGTGTCTTTGTTTTAATCTGTCTAAATGTGGTTATTCTGTCTCACTCCTCTACTGTATGTAGAACCTCACAGCGAGAACCTAATGTTGGAGGTGAGTGGATGGTGGGAGGTGTAAGATGCAGATGAGGGTGCTGACCTTTCTCGTCGTGGGTGGGGGTGGCAGTGGTGGGGATGTGGTACCACTGTGCCAGACTGGTGGAGTACCACACACTCAGTTCTTCCCCGGCCTGAACCTCCCTCAGCACGCGGTAGAATATCTGAGTGAGGAGGAGGAGGAGAAAAGCCAGATGTTTCAGATGCTCATGAGGAATCAGTTCAGTCAGTTCAGTCCATCCCTGTACAGGGTCTCACCTGTCCGCCAGGTAAGTCGGACACCGCCTCCAGGTTCTGCTCGTGGCTGTTTCTGGCTGCCCTGACCAGTCCGATCCACTCTGACACTGACCGGCCACTCTCATCCACGAGCTCCCCGCGGACAAGACGCACCTGCACGGGACAGACAACCATCAAAACCAGTAAACATCTGCACAGCATGTGATAAAGGAATAAATCACACTTTATATAAGGAGACAGCATATCAAACACAGCACCAATTAATCACAATATCCAAATACAAATACAGAAATGCAGAACAGAACAGACATGGTCTCCATAAAATAACAATTCATCTAAAAGTAAAAAATAAACCAGTATAATATTATATAATATAATAAACCAGTAAAAAAAATCTCGTGCATCACTAGAATTATATCATTTTATATCATAAATCATAATTAAAGACATTAAAGGATTAAAGGATTGATGGAACTGGATTTCCCGACAAATCCTCCAGTGTTTCATTTTCATTATAAAAATCCCAAACCAAAGATTTTATGATTTTATAACTTTATATTCAGCCTTTTTTAATATTTGAAATTGTTTAATTTAATATTTCCCATTATGTTTATTATTTCTTTATTTGTTTAAACACAGGGTTTTCTAATTTCGGGCTCAGACATTTACAATCAGCATCAAACTAAAAATTAAAAGGAGCCGAGCCCCTAAAACCAGTTCTAAACTGGGTTCTTTTAGAGGTTTGGGGTTCTGTGTTCAAACCTGCAGATGTCCCTGGGGGCTGATCATCTAAAAAGCGTGTAAATGTGTTTTTATTTGCCTCATTAAAGGTTAATAAATCAGCAGTAAACGCGCTTAAATTGGCTTTATATGATAAATGGATTTGAGTCCCGTTTCTAATTTAATCTCGTTAGAATAGAAGCCAAACTGCAGCTGAGGAGCACAGAGCACTGCAGGGACCGCGGTCCCACCTGCACGAGCTCGGCTGCTCCTTAAATAAAGCCACAAAGACTCGATTAAAACGAAACATTAAACGAAAATTTCAAATAAGTCATATTTGAGCGCCTGTGAGTCCAGACGTGAGTTTAAATCCAGTTTCATGTTTGTTGTGAGGTTAGATTTTCCAGTTCTGTTTAGTTTTGTAAGTCTGAACTAATTTATTTAAGTTGGGTTTATCTGTGTTTTTTTTATTTTCATGCACAATGCAAATGCAAATAATTTAATTTAACGCTGCGTTGCTGAAATTAACGATAAATCAGAGATGAAATAAGATCAGATTAGATTAGACAGTACTGTGAACCCGTCCACACACCCCAAGATGCTGTATTGAGTGACTACAATATTCATTCTTATTTTTTTAGTTTTAGTCGTGCTATTATCACAGATTTAAGCCGTACCACCTTAAGTAATCTGCAGTGAACTCAGTAAATCCTGTTATAAATATGTAGTGCTTTTATTTGAAGTGCTATCCAGATACCCCACACAGCCTCAGATATAATTATCATGTATTTTATTCACTGTTAATAAACTATCATCTTAATCCTTCATTACATTGAGGTAGTTGTAATTGTAATTGAACGGATAATTTATGGTTGTGAGCATTTGAGCATCATCACTATAATGGTCCATGAATCTGATCGTGTTCTATTCAGCCCTAAATCTGTTTTTTTTCTCTACATTTGCACATCACTGATCTGTATTATCGATATTACAGTCAGACAATTAAAGCTTGTTCATTTTCAACTTTTCAATAATGTCCTTATTTCTGTTTGGTTACAGATTAGATGCAGTGAAGTGATCACCTCGGTTAGGACACTGCATTTACTGACACATTCGTTATGATTAAAACACAGATTTTTATTGAATTAATGCCTAATTTAACCGATTTTATATCTATTTAAGGTTATTGTTGTTGCTTGTAATTATGAGTGAGTGTAACTAATTATAGTCCGTTTCCATTTTTAAACTGCATTCATCTCACACCGATTACCTTTAATACTACAATTAGAATAAAAATGACAAAACTTATTTAATTTAATTTTTAGCCCTTACTGTCAGAAATGTTAGAACTCTGAGTCCGTGATTGTTATTTTTTTTTTATTAAATGGCTGCTTGTAGTATTTTTGCTAGAGCTGCTGTAAATAAATCATATCAAGGATATCATCCTTATTCGAAAATACTTTTTTTGTTATTAAAGATACCGTTTTGGTGTACAGTTATATTGCTGGTATTGATATTTTAATATAGAAAAACTATAATAATAATAATAATAATAATAATAACAATAATAATAATAACTATAATAACTATCATTATTATTATTATTATTATTATTATTATTATTATTATTATTATTATTATGAAACTATTAATTATTGTGAGTCTATCTTCTCTCAACAGTTATATACCAATAAATACTTAATTAATAAGTCTTTAACTGTATGAAATAATAAGTCCTGTATCCACGCGTGTAAAATTATCTGTGAAGTGTTCATATAATATTCATTACATTATTATTATCAATAATAATAATAATAATAATAATAATAATAATAATAATAATAATAATAATAATAATAATAATAATAATAATAATAGAGAGGTATTGCAGTCGTTTATGTGAGAGAGTTATTCCTCTCCTCCTGGTGCAGGTATAATATCTCAGTACAGATACAGAAGGAGGTCGGGCTGCTGTGTAAAAGTTAAAGTACCTTCTTCTTGGCTCCCTCCTCGCGCCTGTCGGAGGCGAAGCGGCCCAGTCTGAAGATCCCCGGGAAAGGGCCGAAACGCAGCCCCGCCGCCAGCGCGCAGTCCGCCACCACACACACACACACCGGGGGAGAGCAGGGCGCCAGCATCACACACACTCTCACACACACGGTCCTCACACACTCAGACAGAGAGAGAGGGAGAGAGAGAGAGAGGGAGAGAGAGGGATGATAGCAGCTCAGACTCCGCCTGCAGAATGACGCACAAGACACGGAGAGGGCTGCTTTTAACACACACACACACACACACACACACACACACACACACACACACACACAGCATGGCCACAAGACAGGAGGGACTGGTCAGACCCTCACACACCCACACACACACCCACACCCACACAAATTCACACACTTTCAGACACTTTCTCTCTCTCTCTCTCTCTCTCTCTCTCTCTCTCTCTCTCTCTCTCTCTCTCTCATATTTGTCTACAGGTGTGAAGAATAAAGACCTGCCTTCCAAATACCTCCAACAGCAGGCCTTTCACTCACTGCCTAATACATCCAACCTGATCCTGATATATTCAGGATCAGTATTTCTCCACCTGTCAGTGGTGTAATGTTAAGACAGGGCAGTGTATCCTGTATCTACTGTACATCTATAGGCACCTCATTGCATTATTTCTTTCAGCATTAAGTGAGAGGCAGATGTCAGATGCTGGTTTGTGCACTGGTTTAAGGAATAAATCTGGGTTCCAGATTTCTCCTGAAAGTCCCCAGACAATGAGAGGAAGTGTTCAATTCTATCACCAGTGCACCTGATTTAACACTATTAAGGACTTAGTTACCAAACCATGTGTTGGATGATACCATACATAATGCTACACTCTTATGAGGAGTCTTATGAGGAGAACGTTTTCCAGTGTTTAACTGAATGATTCACTAATTACAATGTAATCAAAGGAAATTTAACATCACTCACAATGTTTAACTTTCTCTTTAGTCACTGATGCCGTGATTAATCCCCTTGTGTTTAATGTAACGTGATGTTTTCCTTTACAAATAGATTTTTAACTTTAAGAAATTGTAAAATTTCATGTGTATGTACACACACAATTTATATTGTACCAGTTTCTCTCTCCGTCTCTCTCTCCCTCCCTCTCTCCCCCTCTCTCTAATGACCCGTTAGTGGACAATGGGGGCCCTGTGACCTCCCCACCTCCCCGTCCCCAAAAATCTAATTTGTCAGAGGTGCAGAAAGGCCGGGAGAGAGAACGAGTTGCAGAGGGAACATTAATCCTCAGCAGGAGCTTTTCTCCTCTGGACAGCTCCGAGATTTTAACTGACACACTCACACACACACACACTGCATAATTCCACCATAAATCCTCCACGCACATTGTTTCCTCTTTGGAAATCAGGGCCTGCTTTAAACACGCTCATCTGAGGAGGCTTTGAGCTCCGGTTGCCCCCCCTCACTCCTCCAGAGCTTTTGTTTGGAGATCTTTGAATGAAAGGAGTTGAAGTTTTGGGGGAACTTGTTAACTGCTATTGAGGATCGGCGTGTGCCGGACAGGTACTCAACAGGAGAACCACCCAAAACACCACTCATCTCCACCACTCCTCTCTGCTGAGGTACAGGACCTCATCTCCTCTCACCTGAGATAGAGGAGACCCTTGTCATCACTCCTCTAATCAGCCTCTCTTCCACTCTCTCCTGAGGGAGAGGACCTCGTCTTCTCCACCACTCCTCTGGACACTTTCTTCCTCACTCCTCTCACCTGAGGTAGAGGAGACAAGCAGAGGGTTTAATATCCACCCCTCCTCTCTCCTGAGGTAAAGGACCTCATCTCCACTACTCCTCTGGACCTCAAATTCACCATATTAACCTCTCCACCATGCTCTTTTTTTTAAGTAGAGGACCATCTCCACCATTCCTCTAAGAAACCTCTCCACAACTCTCTCCCAACATAGGGGGATCTCATCTTCTCCACCACTTCCTCACCTCAGGAAGAGGACCTCATCTTCACTAATCCTCTGGACAACATCTCCACCACACATCTATCTATCTATCTATCTATCTATCTATCTATCTATCTATCTATCTATCTATCTATCTATTCTTTTGGTTGTGTTTATTTGGTTGATGCATTATTTTTTATTACTCATTTATCTGATTTTCATCTTCTTTTGTCAATTTTGATCTGAGATCGATCTCTGCTCTCTCAAATCATTAGAATTCAGGGTTCTTCTTCAGAATGGAACATTAAACCACTGTTTATTTACCCTCTATAGAACATTCTGGCTGGGTAGCTCTGCTGTTATTGATTGTGGCCATTTTATCTGAACCCTAAGTGTCTGACCAGAGGATTAGAGAGATAAACAAATGTTTTTGGGTCATGAATGCAGGCCGTGAGCTTGTCCTGGTCACCTCTGGTCAGTGCGAGTGGCTGGATGTTAGCTGGGGTCTTTTTTGCCCCACTGCTTGGTTCTCAGCCCTCTCTTGCCCCCTTAATGAGTGAAAGAAGCGTGAAGGACACGGAAAGTCTGTGCTGAATAGGTGTGTGTAAAAGGCCCGGCTGTGCGCTGGGTTATTTATTAATGTAGCCATTTGTGGCTGGTTCCCATCCTAAAGCTCAATAGCAGCCAAACACACCAGCCGGGCTCATTCCCAACCCTGCTTCAGGAGAACACACACACACACACACACACACACACACACACACACACACACACACTGAATTAAAATGTGGGTGATGGAAAAAAAGGATGAGAGATTTCTTTTTTTGTTCTGCAATAAATAAACAAAAGCATGGAAAATCTACACTGTCAACAAACAAAATGCTGCTCTAACACAACACCCCAACTGAAGAAGCAACAGTGTTACTTATAAATCTACACTGTGAGACA
>CM067502.1:4099405-4189405 GCA_034509495.1 Acestrorhynchus altus | reverse complement strand
TCATGTTTTTAAAACGTGTCTGCAATCAAATGACTTTCCACTGTAACACTGCTACACATATTCCTTCATTACCCTTCCCTGTTTGGCAAGAAGCAAGCACAGGATTTGAGCACACGAACATCTGGTATGTTGCGTTAAGCCCAACAGCAAACTGAGAGACACCACATCTGTATGTGTAGATCAGTAAATATTGCCCGTGTCAATGCCACACAAAATTGCAATCCATGTGCATTTTCACGTTCACTGTTCATTGTCATTATGTCCCCGTAAGATCACCACATGACCCTACACACCGAGGAAATAAACCCCCAATTCTTCCCTGGCAGAGAAGCAAACCTCAACCTGTGGAATGCAGTGTTGTTATCCACTACACTATTCCATCAAAGACAGCAAAACAGAAAAACAACGCAACACAAAGGTATGATGCTCAAAAAGCCTTATTTTATTTGCAGGTTTCATTGTGTTTTGGTTGGTGAAACTGTGGATTGTTCATGTGTGAGGAAGCTTTAATATCGGGGGTATTTTTGAAGTGACAGAAGCGTGTTTACTCCTCCTCTTCGTCCCGTGCGGCTCCTGATATGGAGTAGGTTCTTTCCTGCATGTCCCTCTGGACTGTGTCATCTTCTGCTTTAACTGTTCTAGAGGAAAAAAAAAAAAAACAGAGGCTACGGTCAACAACAAAGCATCTTCTAATGCTGTTACTGTACAGCTGTGACTGTGTCCACTTTAATGAATATGAAGCTGAAGTTCAATGTATCCAAAGCTTTGGTGCATATCGAGACATGCAGATTGTATTATATACAGCAAGCATTGTATTATATTATATTATATTATAATGTACAATATTTTAACCCTATATGATACAGTATACCATTACCTGATCAGCACAGTCTTCCTCTCGGTCATCTCCACTGCCTGCTCTTTGCTGTAGTCAATGATTTTGCCCTCTCCGACTCCCATACCGAAACCTCCTCCCATTCCCTTGACTCCTGTTCCAATGCCTCCTACAATCCCACCTTTGGCTCCCATTGATCCAACACCCCCTGCAGCATCAGCCCCCATGCCATCCTGGGCTCCAATGCCTCCTTGAATCCCACCTTTGACTCCCAGAGCTCCAATGCCTCCTACAGCATCAATGCCCATACCACCCTGGGTTCCAATGCCTCCTGCAATACCACCTTTGGGTCCTAGAGCTCCAATGCCTCCAGTAGCATCAGCACCTATGGCACCTTGGGTTCCAATACCTCCTACAATACCACCTCTGGCCCCCACAGCTGCAATGCCTCCTGCAATACCCGCATCCATGGCCCCCAAGCCACCACCAATACCCCCCAGTCCACTGATAGCTCCCAAGCCACCACCAATAGCCCCCAGACCCCCGCTGATAGCTCCCAGACTACCACCGGCCATCAGAGACATGGTGTGCATGCCCTGGACCATGCTGGTGATGCGAGAATCTTCACCTTCGATCAACTTCCTGTGAGAAACACAGAGTGAAACAGTGAAACGCATGCAGAACACATGACACCTCACACACCTAAATATTGAATACACTTGTATTCAATTATTTCTGACTCATAGTTCACAAGACCAGATTCAAAACTTCCAATCCATCCAATGGTCTAAATTTTATGAACATTTACTTTTGTTTTGCATGAAAAAAAAAAAGAAATTGCTTCACATTATTGCATCTTTTCTGTAACCGAAACAAATGAATTATTGATCTGCTTAATTAGAAGAACAAGAAAATAGCCTTGAAGAAGGAAGCAGGATTGTCAGTGTACGTTCAGTTCTGTAAACAACACTGGAATAACAATTAGGTTTAAATGACAGAAAAAGACAGACGTTCATCTCGCACACTTGTGCTTTTACCTGTAAGTGGTGATTTCAAGCTCCAGGCCCATCTTAACATTGAGGAGGTCCTGGTACTCGCGGAGGTGAAGAGCAATCTTTTCTTTGGTGGACTTCAGCTCCTGCTGCAGGGCCTCAATTCTGGCCTGGAGACGAACAACTGTGTGTGAATGTGTGTTCTGAGTGAATCTGCGAGTGAATCTGTGTAAACGACTCTCTGACCTGCAGCTCCTCCAGCTCCTTCCTGTGTCTCTCCTGTGTCTCTTTGAGCTGAGCTTCTAGGCCATCATTCTTGGTCTTCATGGAATCCAAGTTGCGTTCTTTACCTTGAATCTATAAATATGTATAAACGAAATGTTTAAAAAAAATATTTCGACTGCTTTAGTGTAAATGATCAAAAACACACGGGAAAAACGAGGTGCAAAATAAGGTGCATCGATCAAAAATGTTTTTAATACTGTTTACTATTTCATGGGCCAGTCGTGCTCTGGTGGTTAGGGAACCAGCCTTGTGACAGAAGGTTGCCCGTGCAAGCCCATGAGCAAGGAGCTTAACCCTGTGCACCATGGACTGCCCACCGCTCTGGGCATGTGTGCCCACTGACCCCTAGTAGCAGCACAGTGGCTCTATATGCATGTTTACATGTTTACGTGTTTATTTATTTATTTGTAAACAATATTAAATGACCTCATTTTTATCTTTCTGAACTTACATCTTTCTTGGCGCCTGCGAGTTCTTCTCTCGCGCTCCGGATGCTGTCGACATGTCGTGTGGATTTGCTGTTGAGGTCTTCGAATTTAGTTCTGTACCACGAATCCATGTCCTGCAAAAATTGACCATAAAGCTCTCATAAAATGTAAAGAGCTACAGATATTACAATATTTTTTGTATGCAAATGTCTTGGTTGTGCAGATTTCTTTCATACATTCGGTTTCACATCGGTTCAAAGCTCTTCCTTTGGTCAGAGGTGGTGTATCAGCAAGGATGATTACATTTCCATAAATCCAGGAGAACAGACTACCTGTAGGTTTTTGCTTGCAATGTCTTCATACTGGAGCTGGACCTGCTGGAGTGCGCCGGAAAGGTCAGGGAGAGAGAACGCGTCCTGGACCGAAGCATGGGCTGAGTAAATCTGCTTTAACAGCTCCTCAATTTCCTGAAAAAGGGGGAGTGTTTTGTTCATCATTAGTGTGATTGCAGTAGGCAATCTCAGTGATGTTCTTCTTATTACTAAGCTCAGACAGAGCAACCCAGGCAGTCAGAACAGACTCCTGGGGCAGATGTTGACTTGCTAGACCTGAAATGACCTGCTGCTAAAAAAAATCTTTAATAAAATTGTTGTGGTTCCAGGCACTGCATGACCACATAAGCTTTGTAGCTCCTTTAGATCTTCAGACACCAAAACCTGGCAGATGGACTACATACCAGTTAAGGAATAAGTTGTGTTTTCAACATTTTATGTCATTTCCATTGGTAAACAGAGCTTATCGTAACTGCTCACCTCTTTGTGAACCCGCTGAAGGAACTCAATCTCCACCTCCAGGTTCTCCAGCTGTTTTTCCAGCGCGATGCGAGCAGAGGTTGCAGCGTCAACATCCTGGAAAGAACCAAAATGCCTCATATGTCAATCGGGCAAGATGTCTGCATTTCAAATTATGCCCTTGTATTTTTTGAGAAATCAACGCCATAAAAAACAAGTTTCTTAAAAACACACACAATCTTCATGCATTGTATCCACATACACAGCTCTGAGGTGCTCGACCTTCTGGATATTTTAATAGGTTTTGCATTTCTTCTGCCTCAGAGGCAGCACTGCCTCCAGAACCATTTTGAATAGTGATTTTGCACCAAGCCTGAGCAACCTCACCCACGTCACAACTCTCAGACTGTGCCAAGCTCTTCCTCAAGGTGGTGCAAACTTGTCCATCCAGTTTGGGACACCGTGTGACATGTTCTAAACATGTTCTAAATGCCATTGTACCTAAAAGTTAGCACATGTATACAATTCACAGTGTGATAAAAACTACATCCACAAGTTTATACCACATTCTGTGACCCTTGACTTGTGGTGTTTGACTGATTGCATCTGTAATCGCGCATTAAATCATGCAGCAGTGCATTTCTGTAGACGATGTGACATATTGACACTTAGAACATCAGCTCCACAGAAGTTGACCACTTCTATACATTGCTCTAGTTCAGCCAAAGATCAGAAACAGGGCCTTACAGGACGGAAGGCCTCGATCTCCATCTCAGCCTTTTTCCTCAGCTCCACGGCCTCCTCATACTTCATCTTCATCATCTCCAGCTGACCAGCCACCGCATCCTTAGCTGCAATAGCCATATCCTTCAAAACAGGAGTGCTGAAGGTAAAGTACAGTCCACTGCAAATGGTAAGGCACAACATTTTGCTCTCAGAGCTATGATGCTTCACGCTCTTACAAGGGAAATCCGTCAGTTCTCAAAATGATCTCATAATGAAATGGTTAAGAAGGGAACAAAGCCATTCAGATGAAAAGGTCCTGATGTGTGAATGTAATTATTTAATTAATTATTAACTGATTAATACGTAAAATTGTACGTTTCAGATCTTCCTCCTACTGTGCCATCATCAACAGTGTTCTGTGATACTTATGTAGCGTCCTGTGGTAAACTACAGTGATTGTCGGGGTGGACAATTATGGTCACTACAGAATCAGATAGAAATTTCTGTAGGTCTGTACAACGAATTTTAAGGGTGTCAACTTCCAGATGTAAAGTCGGACCATACCCGCTGCACTCTCATTTGTTCAGCAACTCTGCGCAGCTCCCTCAGCTGCTCTTCATACAGCATGCGCAGACCTGTGGGCTTCAGAAAGCGGTTGTGAAGGGTTTCGATCTCCGTCTCCAGAAGCTTATTCTGTTGCTCCAGAGAACGGACCTGCAGAACAGTGCAGTGATTAGTGAGCTCTTATTCCAGGTTGCTGATATGAAGCCTTAATGCATTCATGGACAAAAGTATTGGGACAGCTGGTCATACACTGGCTCTTCTGAAATCAAGGGTATTTAAAAGGGGTCTCCCTGACTTTTGGAGAACTATCCCTACTGTCCACACAAGGCTTTCCACTAAATTTTGGAGCATTGCTGTGAGGATTTCATTGCATTGCATGTTAGCAAGGCCAGGATTTTGGATGAGCACCACCCCACCTCATCCCCAACTCTCCAACTCATCCCAAAAGTACTGTATGGAGCACCAGAGTTCCGGTGCTCCACAGATCAATGCTGGGACGCTGTTTACCCCTTTATCCGATGCCTGCCAATAGGCATGGTGCAAATAGGTGTTCATCTGCTCCTGAGAGTCTCATTCTATTGGCAGTACTTCTCTACAGGAACTAGATGAGGTGCATGTGCATTTGCACATCTGTATCAGCAATGGGTACAATTTAAAGTATCTGAATGCATTCCTTAGAAGGTCTGTCCACAAACATTGGACATGTAGTGCATGATAAACAGAACAGTGCACTATGTCTTGCCTTTTCGATGTAAGCTGCCAGTCGGTCATTTAATACCACCATCTCCTTCCTCTCTCCGGTCCTGGTGGTGAGGAATACTTGGTTTTCTGCAGCGACGGCATCCAGATCAATTCCTGTTCCTCCGGCACTTACACACACTGTACCCATCCCCACACTGCAAAACACACCAGTTACACACAGGTTAAGAAAACAATCTTTAAAGGTTAGGATTTAAGATTAGTTTTAGATTTAAGATTAGTTTTACCTGAGCAGGTTCTGTAATTTGAGCCATTATATCGTTTCAGGTTGGTGGGCTGCATTTAATGCACTATGAAGCTGCACTCTAATAGCTGTAGATTCTAATGCAGTATGTATCTGCAGTGATACAGTAATAATTATGGAGTTATTGAGGGATTTTAATCCAGTATGAATCTGCAGTCTGATAGAAATAGTTGTGGAGTGATTTCTATTCAGCATGAATCTGCAGTGTGTGTATAATAATAATAATAATAATAATAATAATAATAATAATAATAATAATAATAATAATGATGATGATGATGATGATAATAATAATAATAGTAGTAGTAACAACAACAACAACAACAACAATAATAATAATAATAGTAATAATAATAATAATAATAGTAGTAATAACAACAACAACAACAATAATAAAAATAATAGTAATAATAATAATAATAATAATAATAATAATAACAATAGTAGTAATAACAATAACAACAACAACAACAATAATAATAATAATAATAATAATAATAATAATAATAATAATAGTAATAACAACAACAACAACAACAACAACAACAACAACAACAACAATAATAATAATAATAATAATAATAATAATAATAATGTCTTTGTGTTGCTGTTGCTATTATATGTTTTGATTATCATTTGTCAAAAAAAATCTAAACCTATATATAAATATATAAGGGGGGGGGCGGGGCTTCAGATCTTCCACCCTTATCGAACACATCTGATCCGGTGGTCTTCAGGGGCTTCTTCCTATTAGAACCAGGTGTGTTACATCTGAAGTCTCCAGAGTAAAGTAACCACAGGACCAGGATGGAGCAGGCAGCCGTGGTCTAGACAGACCCCCCAAGTCTACATTTTGTTTCACACACAGCTGTCCCAAGTTCTACAACACCTGAGCCAGGTATCAGCATCTACAGCCCCTGGTTACCTGGCTCAGGTGTGTTTGGAGCTGGAAGAGAATAAAAATAACGTGGACTAGCTGATGGTCCCTACAGGCCGGACTGAAACCCCCCTGACATAACTGAGGTAATGTGTCAACAGAAGATGCACTGACATATCACCTACGTTTTTATTAGCGTGCTTTCCATCTGAGTCGCTTATGAGCGGTGTGTGATATCTAACACAGCCTAATCTAACCTCACACGTTACAGCGATTATGAACTCATTCCAGCTATGATTAAAGCTGATTGTAATTTAAACTCTGCCTCATCCATCAGCTCCAGCACTTCTAATGCTCCAACTCGGGAATTAACTGGAGAAAGGCTACTGGTTCATGTTGATGTCATTTACGTGGTAAATGTAGCCCTAATATAAGGGCCCACCTGTCTATTACTAACATGCGACCCACTAGAAACACAGTTCAACCACGTGAAATTGCTTTGGCCTGTACTTTCTCACAAGCTGACCGAGAGGACAAGAGATTTACAGCCTGAACAGCTTAAAAAGTAGCACGTCTTCATAAAAACAGATCTGTCCTAAATGTCTCTCCCAAACTCAAGCAGGAAAGACGTGTAACTAACATCAGAGGACGTGTCTAATTCAGAGGACGTGTCTCAAGCTGTATCAGACCACAGTCTGCTCACTTTAACACCTTCACATCATATCTGACGTTGTCTGGATCGTATTTGCAGATGATTTTTTAGTTTTCTGAGGAACAGCCTCACCAGTGTCTTCATTTAAGAAACGTCTTCTCTGGTTCACTAACTGTGTGCCTCGGGTGCCACGTTCCATTCCTTAGATTTAAAGTGATATATTTCAAGGTTCTGAGATGTAAGATTGGTTCTTTGTCAATTTTAAAATAAATAAATAAGTAGATTTTCTGATAATATATGATTCTGGATTTCAGATCCTGAAATGAAGGAAACATAAGCCCTTTAGTATCGAGGTCAAGGGGCTTTATTATTGTTATATTGTTATATTGAGTCAAAGATACATAAAGGATTCTTTTTTTCCTGGATAAACGTTTCTCAAAATATTATATAACCGCTCGTAGATGGTTTGTTACCAAACTTTTTTAAAAACAGTTCTTTGGCACCAGGTTTCAAAAACACAGTACATTGTCACTGTCCGAGATATATATGTGTGTGTGTGTGTGTGCGAGAGAGAGAGAGAGAGAGAGAGAGAGAGAGAGAGAGAGAGAGAATGATTTTCAAGGGCTCTTCACTAAAGAAAATGACCAACAACACATAAAGAACCCTTTGCATGATTAAAGGACTCTTTAAGGGTTAATCTTGAAAGGGTTGTTCAGACTGATGGAGGATGTTCTGTAACTGAAAGACTGCAGGCAGAACATGATTCAATTGAAAATTCTAAATTATGCACTAAACACATTTTTTTGCAGGAGAATAAATGTAAGAAATGAAGGAAACCTAAGCCCTTTAGTATCGAGGTCAAGGGGCTTTATTATTGTTATATTGTTATATTGAGTCAAAGAACCGTTTAAATACATGTTTGATTCCTTGTCTGGATAAACGTTTCTCAAAATATTATATAACCGCTTGTAGATGGTTTGTTACCGAACTTTTTTAAAAATAGTTCTTTGGCACCAGGTTTCCGAAACACAGTACAGTGTCACTGTCTGATGAAAAACACGTATCTCCAAAATAGTGACTTTACAGGCAAAAATGGTCTTGACTTTGAGGGGAAGTAATTTTAGAGCATTTGTACTAGTGGGTAGTTCGGAATTATTCACACATCGTGCAGAGCTGCTACACGGTTCAAACCATGGAAAACCCACAAAAACTGAGATACATGTTTTCCATTGGCCAGCAGTGATATATACCTTTACTAGAGCAATTTTGAACAACTTAATTTTAATGGGTGAATAAAATACATCTGCCTTTTTATGTATTTTAAACATTTTGTAAGAATGATTCACAAATATGCAAATATACATCATAACATCATATATACATCATATACATCGTCTGCTCTAATTTTACCCCAAAATTTTTGCTCCCAGTGACAAATTAGCTGGGGTCGTTAAACTCATGATAAAAATGTGTGATAAAATAAAGTCAAGTCCAGAGAAGGATACAGTGTGTGCAGTGTTCATTTAAAAAAACAAAAAACCTGGTTAAATTCACCAAATCTCTGAATTCTTATGTGGTAAGTTTCTCTAGAACAGAGCAGTTTACACCTCATTATCCGACTGTCCATCAAACCCAAGATGTTGGGGCACCTGCTACACTTGTTGGTGATGTTCTTGTAGAATTTGTATACAAATGAAGACATAAACTTGTACCAGTGACCTCATTAGAGTAAAAAATTCATAATCTGAACCTGAAACCAGCTCTGAGGTTATCAGAAATGGTTAAAACTTCACTGAGCTTACCCGCTCATTAGAGGCCTACCACGGCTGCCAGACAGCGTCCTGCGGCCCACAGCCATGCTGCTGCTGCTTCTGGCCACTGCCGCTGCACGGGAGTAACTAGCCGACCGGCACCGTCCAGCTTCCCTCCTGACCGGAGAGGGGCTGCTGACCCGCACCTGGTAGGACGAGGTGGTGGTGTCCTCGAAATGCCGTCGGTAGGAAGAAATTCTCTCTGGGCTGCGGCTCATGGTGGCGATAGGCCTGGGCTTAACGTCTACCTCTTCTACTCTGGTCTGAATTCCACTAATGCTCCTGTGGTCACAAACCCACTCTGGATGTGGCCTAATATACTCAGAGCCTAAGGATGAGCAGGCAACTCTGGAATTTGTAGCTTCTGTAGCACAGAAATCCACAGCCGCCACTCAAACATCTATCAGGGACGTGTGAGGAGATGGAGCTGGGCCTGGACGAGGCCCCATTAGTCAGTAGGTGCAGATGTGATGTGATCTGCTGTGATATGAAGGACCTTTAATTGCGTGCTCAGCAGCAGAGCAGGCCACAGACAACCGGCTCAAGACCCCCCCCCCACGCAGGCATGACAGGCGTGGCTATTAATCCTCCAGATGAACATAAAAACAAGATTGTTATCTTGAAAAAAAAAACAATAAAGGGAGATTTAGAGCTTTTAATGGTCTTGTAATGGGGTGCATGCATGAGCAGGCTGAAGGATGTGAGTGGGGTATACAGCAGCGGTGTCTGACAGGACAGTACATCATTAACACAACTACCCGAGTATCTTTGAGGATCCTACGAATCAGGAACCCACAGCATTTTGATGTTGATGAAGATCAGTTAGGTTCAAAAATTGTTTTAAAGCAGTTGTGTTTGTATTAATAAGGACAAGCACACACACAGAGTATGTGTGTGTGTGTGTGTGTGTGTGTGTGTGTGTGAAGTAGTAACTGTTCCAACATACAGATGTGAAACAGCCAATAATAGTAAACATGAATGCAGTATTAGATGCTTTTAATAGGATTCAAAGTTCAACATTAAAGGTTCACTGCATTAAATACAGTGAACAGAGACATGACTTTTGGACGACTGGAGGTGAGACGGGGACGGTGGCATGCAGAGGTTTGGGCAGTCTTGGTCAAGATGAATGATACTGTTACAGTTAAGCTGGAAATGATCTCCAAAAGGCATAAAGTTAAAGATACACATTTACTTTGTATTTTCCAAATAACATAAAAAGGAAAAGGGCCTGAAGTAAAGCTCTGGACATCCTGTGTGGTTAGTACCACAGTATCACAGCTTGTAAACACTTTTTGTAGCCCAGAGTCTTTCAGTTCGTCTGAAGGGTTTTCTTCCATTCTTCCTGCAAAGGTCTTCCAGTTCTGTGAGATTCCTGGGGCGTCTTGCAAGCATTGCTCTTCTGAGGTCAATCCACAGAGTCGAATTAGGTAAAGGGTGGATTTTAAGGTGTGTTTGGATCATCATCCATTTGTAGATTCGTCCTCTTTTCATCTTCAGCTTTTTTACAGACTTTTTTTGCTTCCCTGTGAAATGTTCCTGGTGCTTTGGCTACAACACAACCCCAAAGCATGGTTGATCCAACCACTTGCTTAACAACTGGAGAGGTGTTCTTTTCATGGAATTTTGTGTCCTTTTTTCTCCAAACATACTTTTACTCACTGAGGTCAAAGAGTTCTATTTTAACCTCAGGGGTCTGCAATATTTCCAAAAGGCATCAGGCTTGTTTAGATGTTCTTTTTCAAACTTCTGATGCTGAATTTTGTGGTGAGAACACAGGAGAGGTTTTGTTCTGCCAAAAATTCCTATAAGTCTTTTGCAGTCAAATAGGGGGGATTTGATTTGCCTGGCAATTTGTCCAGCAATCCTATGAGCAGCTTCCTCTGAAATTCGACTTGATGTTCCAGACCTTAACTTTATCTCCACTGCTCCTGTTAACTGCCATTTCTTAATTACATTTTGAACTGAGGAAATGTCAACCTGAAAATGCTTCACTGTCTTATAGCTTCTCCTGCTTTGTGGGCCATTTTCATTTTCAGAGTGCTAGGCAGCTGCTTAGAAGAACCCATGCCTGCTGTTTTTTGGGACAAGGTTAGAGGAGTCTGGGAATTTATAAAGCTTTGTAACTTGCATCACCTGGCCTTTTCTAACGATGTCTGAGAACAAGCCATAACCCTAACAGGCTAATTAAGGTCTGAGACCTCGACCAAAGTTATCCGAGTTAGCGATTTGTAACATTGTCCTCTTTTGTTTTAGTGGTTAGCAGTTGTTTGATTAGGATCACTGATCGTTTATTTTGGCATCATTTAAATCTATTCATCAACACAATATGAATTATTATTGTTTTAATTCTATAAATTTGAACAGAACACTGATCATTTGAAAACAAAGCCCAACTTCTTTACATACAGCAGCAACAGCAAGTGTTTTTGAAACAGGTGCAGGTCACCTCACTGCTGTTACAGGGTTTAGTGTCTGTTTATCAGCACATATTTTCTTTCCAGTGAAAGCTGAGCCATGTGTGCCAAGAAGGCTGGATGTGTTGCGTATCTTCCAGATTAAAACGGCAGTTAAATGAGCTCAAACACCCGGGCGCTATTTCACTCACATTTCCTCATACAGTTCCAATACAGTGACTCATCCACGCCGAACCTTCACTGACCACTGACCACATTTCACAACAGTATACTACACTGATATACTACATCTCTCTCTCTCTCTCCCTCCCTCCCTCCCTCAAAGATGCTGTTAGATTTCTTCTTTAAAAATCTGCTTAATCAAAGTATTTTTAGGCCTTTTAACCACCGAAATGCTAAATAACACTCAATTTCCTCCAAACCACAGAACTTTCATTTCTTTTTAGTCATAGTGTAAACCCAATAATTCATAGTAGATCCATCCTTTTTCTGCGCCGCTTATTCTTGAATAGGGTCATGGGGCAGCCGGCGCCCAGCCGGCAACTCTGAGCGCAAGGGCAGGAAACAACTCTAGACAGGGCACTAGTCCACCGCAGGGCGCTAATTCATATTAGATACTAATGCCCTCACTACACAACCTCTGAACCCGAATTCACCCAGCAACACTGTTGTAGACTTCCCTACAAAACCCCTCGCTCCTATGTCTACTGCTCTAACATACACCTGCCACCCACACTCTCTCACCTCACACACCAAATCTGCCTATCTCAGCCTTTTCCCTTCATAAGCCTCAACCTCATCTTCAAATGGAACCTTCAGCTCGATAAAATTAGTTTGCTCTCCAAGTATAACATCTTCCAACAACTTCCAATCTTATGCACATCTCCATTTCCCACTCCTGAAACCCTGCACTCATGCTCCACTGCACTGCCCCTCACGCTCAAATCTAATTAACCTGCTTCTACTAACAATAGGCGTGCGGTTAACTTCTAAGCTCTTCTGATCAAAAGCAGCTGCTAAAAACCTGCAGTAAGTACCTGATTATTGAACCTTGCAACAAGCATACATTGCATGCTGAAAAAATGTGTTTCAATGTCCCAACACCAGCACACAATTTACAACCTGGATCTTCACCAATGCACTGAGTTGGGAGGACATCAAAAAAAGCTCCCACTAGAAACTTGATACGACTCGCATCCAACAACTCCTGCCAAGGGATTCTTCGTTTCTCTGCGTTCTCCCACCTCATCCACTGCCCGTTTCCCTGGTGAGTCTGCAGTTGCACACCTTTCTCTTTTGGATTGAGAACACATCCTGCCCTTCACCACTCCTTTGGAATTGTCCCCTTCTTCCACACTATATCCATCATTTTCCACAAGAACCCCAAGTCATCAGTTGCACTTTTGTACACTCGATATGGCACACCATTGGGCCCTGGTGCCAAGCGTGCTTTTGTGCACCACATCCTGTACCTCATTCCACCTTTTACATGCATTTGGTGCTCTATGTCACCTACTGGTGGAATATCTGCTGGCAGCTCCAGCCTGTTGTCCCTTTCCTCCCCTGTATTTAGTAGACGAGGCTAGAATCCAGAGGTTCCTCACGCTTGGATGCTGTTTAAAACATTTGTCAGATTGTTTTGACCAACAAGATTCTGTATAAATCTTTATGGAGATAAATACTCTTGGAACAGATGGGTCTTCAGTCTGCGTTTGAAGACAGCGAGTGAAAGGGAAGGTGATGATGGTCAGAAAGCAGGTGGAAGGCAGTTGGGGAGGGGGAAAGGAGTTGGTCAAAGAGTGAAGGTTAGATGGCCAGGTACAGGAGATAAGGTAGCATGGAGGAGTGTTAATGATGACTTGAAAGGTATAGAGGCTGGTTTGAAGTGAACAGTGAAGAGTAAATTGAATAGGCTGGGTAAAGTTATCTATGAGTATGAAGTGACATGAGTTGGTATTTTACAGAAGAAGGAAAAGTCAGGGTGAAAGCTAGAATTAGAAAAACTTAATAAGGAACTGGGGTTACTGGGAAAGGAGTGGAAGTGAGGGAATTAGGAGGAAGGGGTGTCAGCTAAATGCCATAAACCTAGTGAGGTTATAGAGAGCAGAGGCTATGAGGAAAAGGAGGAGGAGAAAGGACTGTGGCAGAGCAACAGTCTTTAGATACCCTTTCCAGTTGGTTAAGATGCTGTTTAGTAAAGAGAAGTAAAAAGAAGACCCTATATACAGGATATTTTAAGTGAACAGCAAAGCACTTTTGTAAGTCACTCTGTATAAGGCCGTCGGCTAAATGCCATAAATGTAAATGTAAATGAGCTTGTCTCCATAGTAACAGTAGTATTAAAATCCTGCAATGTAACCAGCCACCAGACTTCAGCTGACCGACTACATCAAAGTAGATATGAAGTCATAGTGGGTGTTGACTAATACATAGTGGATACTCAATAATCTGCAGTAGATACTGATTAATTCCTAGTAGATGCCAATTCACAGTGGATCCCAAATAATACATAGTGAATAGAACGTACTGAATCATTCAGTTTTGTAGTGGATAGTTTATTTTTTTATAAATACTGAAACATTTCTATTAGATACAGTAGAATGCAAATTAGATATGAATAGTAGTAACTGAAAAATCAATAGTAGATACAAGAGAATTAATACTCAACATTCCTTTAAGAGTACAGAATCGTTCACAGTGGATGTGAATATTTCAGTTGTTACTACTTCATAGTGGATTTATTACAAATCCTGAATCGTCCATATTAGATGTTGCAATATTACTGCAGCAGTGTTATTAAATCATATTAAATAATGATTTCTTAAGTTTTGAATAATTCATAGAAGCTACTAAATTCAGAGTGGATATGAAATGTTCCACAGTGAACAGTGAATAATTCATAGTGGATATTTGTGATGAACATATTCTCAGAGCTCAATAATAATCTTCCATTTCGTTGGTTTAATTTCAAGCCCTGAATGTTGATCAGAATTAAATACACTTGCACATTCTTGGGTGACTGTAATAACATCATTAGGCTGATGAAGCTGCTTGAGTGCGTGAGAGATTCTTTCAGCATTGTATCAAGGAGGCTCTGAGCACGGCTCTTCATTCATCAGAAGAGACACTGGAGCTCACAGGGAGTCGCTGTAAACGAGGTGACGCCTGTGATGTACAGTGGAAACAGCATTATTAAAGACTTCTCAATCACGCATAGCATCATCATCATCTTGGTCAGAAGGACACCTTAAAATAATGTCTTAAGTCACGAACACCCGCTTTCCCACCTCAACCCACCACATGCACATGACATTATGCATGTAAGTTTAATTACATGTCGGTATCTCATCTTTAATGTACAGTAATGCAATCAGATTTACTTACAAGTAATTTTGGAGGATTTTATTAAGTGGTTTTCTTGAGTAAAAAAAAAAAGCCAATTATGATGATCAAAATGCACAACATTCAGTTAAACGTTTTATTTTCATTTATATAAAATGATAGACATTCTCAATTCCCATTAAGGAAGGTACCAACATATACAGCACACCAGCAGGGTATAATCTGCAGCTGAAATGGTTCTGGATCAGCACATTAAATATAATACTCAATTACGCCCCTGATTGTATAGTCTGGCTGAAAAAGCCCTTAAACACAGATATTAATGCACACAGTGCTGCGCAAAAAGTCTGAAGCAAGGACAGCATTTCCAGGTTCCATCCAACCCCTAGTCCATCTAATCAGCTGGTGGTGCAACTCAGCAAATTCATACAATTCATCAATCAAACCTGTGCTTCTTTGTCCTTCTAACCCATTTATAAATTGAATGATATTTATGTTAAACAGAGTTTTGCGCTCATTTTACACTATATGTGCCATGTTTTGCATAGATGATTCACTGACTCTTTCAAATGATTATTTTTCACTCAAATTTATAATGAAACAGACTCGCAATTCAATCGCCGTTACACAAAAAGCCTACGATCGAGCAGGTGAAAGGTGCGCCAATACCTCTATCTGACAGTTAACATGAATATGAAGAAATATTTTTGTTCTCTGAGCTGATTCCTCTACAAATTCATGCAATTTTTCCATTTCGTGTAACAAACCAACCGCATTAACAGTCTGAATTAACAGTAAGGGTGAATGGTTCTCAAGCAATTTGTCGATGTCCATGACACACCAAATCTGACCCACATTTAAGGCAGGTGAAGTAGAGAACGTAACACTACTTTCTATTCTAATTTTCGGAGTGCATAAAGTGAACACGGTCTGCTAAAACACAGATAAAAAGAGAGGTATCGGCTAATTTTTCAGAAAGCTGCAACACAGAGGTCTACTGCTCTCAAGGTTCTCCTTTGTTCAGGAAACACAAGATGAATTGTGTGCCTTAAATTAGATTCGTAAATCTAGATGAATAAAATACTAATACCAAGTCAAATATGTGTTCCCTTGTTAAAAAACAATGGATACTTAAATTGTGCTGTTCTGTACTTGTGTTATTTTGGAACCACTAATTTGTACTAAAGCACTATTAAAATAGAATCATAATAAGGCACATTTAATATATACTTAGCATACTGGTCATATGTGATTTTCTCCTCTCTTCTGATACAGTTTACAGGATATTAAGCTGAGCTCCCTGATTCAACACTACACACATTACACACAGAATAAATCCTTCCTTTGATGTGTCCACTGTGCTCATTAATCACATGTTCAGCCTATCGAAATGTATAGTCCCATGATGAAATGAGTATATTTATAAAAACACACATTTATGGGAGGTGGAGTACCCAGAGCAAACCCTGCACGGACGTGCAAACACTTAAAACGCCTCACAGACTTCAGTTCCTATAAAAATAACCTTCAGTAGAAATTAATCAATGTTCAATCAGGCAACACAGAACAATTTACTTAAAGTGTATCAAATCTGGAAAAAATGACATAACATATGACCAATCTACTTATGAAATATTAACTTTTTTTTTATAGGTATAATTTTAATTATAGTGCTTTAGTACAAATTAGTGGTTCCAAACTAACATAAGTACAGAGCAGCACAATTTAACTCTACTTAGTTTTTGACAAGTAAAATAACATTGCGGAGGTTTTAAGTGTAAATAATACAATTTTATTATTTTTTGAGAACTTTCTGCTCATTTTAGAGATAATTGTATCGTTTAACATATACAAAGGTAATATTCTTTGATTGATTGTATTGTATTTTAAATTGATTATGTTTAAAGTGATAAATCTGGCATTTCTGATTAATTTATTCAAACTTGAATTATAAACCTCAATTCTCAAATCATTTTAACATTTGAGATCTCTGAGCCTTAATGATCAAACGTAAAAGACTTTTATTATGAATGTCAAATAAACTCAGCTCTACTGTTTCTGCAACACTTTCACACTTTTGTACCACGATTCCTCATGGTAGTGAAACAGCAGCAGAAGGTACTGATCAGTCGTATTGGTGCACCTTACTTCCATTTATTGCTTTATTTAACTCTGAACTTGAACGCTGAGGAGTGGCTGCTCAGAGTCTGTGAGAAGCTTTATACTGATAATCTCCTGTTTGAGTCACAGTGCTGCCACACAGAGAAGGTCACTGTTTGGTCTGCAGGATTTCGTGTTTGGCCCAGTCCTGCCATCCCCCTGGGTAGTGCTGCGCACTGCAAGGAGAGACAAAAGAAGACATGAAGTCAATCAGACAATCAGACAATTGTGCAAACGTCTTGGGCATCTGATGAAATGACAAGTAGAGCTATTTACCAGGGTTACATTAGGAAAAACACAAATAAAGACTCCAGTGTGAACATTGTGTGTCTGTGTGTGTGCGTGTGTGTTAGTTTAACCTTTTTAAGTCCACTCCTGGAATAAGGCCAGTGTGTTCCAATGATAAGCAAACACTACACTATGTAGTACTGTTTATGACGGGGCTAAAATTCAAGCTTCCAAAAAAATCTCCATTAGAGACCACACATCTGTTATAAATATGACCAGTCTGAAAACACTGCCCATCATTTGTGCTTTACTGGCTCACAATGTCTCCTGTGTGTGGTACTAGCACCATAAAAGATTGGACCCTAAAGATTGCCACTTATGATACAATCATAGCAGTTACAACAACCCATAGAAATATGTTACACCCACCATTAAAAATACATTGAAGAAAGAAAAACCAACAACACAAAATTGAACCAACACTCTTTAGTCTCTTCATGTTTCAGTAACAGCATCTTTGTTCTGATTGGTCCACATCGAATGAATTTTCAGTGGCACAGTTGGAACAGCATGAGCTGCAGCTGTGCTGTATTGTGTTCAAGAGGCTGGTTCTTACTTGGAGTATCCTAAAGACATGGCAGCTTGTAAAGCTTTGACACTCCTTATTCCTGCCAGACAGGTGAAGATGATATTTTCAGTGGTCGCTGGCATGTCGCCTCCATACTTCTCCTTAAACTCCTCTGGCTGCAGCTGGAGAGCAGCACTGACCTGCCCCACTTCAGACAGAACACAGTCAGAAGAAAGGTCATTCAAACAGCGAATGGATATATCCCTAATAGAAGCCTTGGTTAATTATGCAATAGAGCTATTAAAGAGAGTATCGCAGCATCACAACAGCACTGCAGCACTGATTTGAAGATGGTGATTGTGGTGGACTGAGAGGTAGGGCCACTATGCCCCGGCTGGTCCGGCCTGATCACTTTCTCCACTGTGATTGTGACATAAAAGCCATCCCTCGCAAACAAATTCCCATAGCAGCCCAGCCAGCTCTTCATTATTTTCCATTTAGATACTGGTGTCGGTGTGTTTATGTGCAAATAACATTCTATCAGTTTGCCCCACTCCTGTTTTTGTGCCTGTCCTTAGCACTCCTCACATGTCAGGTCTTGTGGTTCACAGAATTTAAGTGCACTGATTTTAACATTGTTCACTTATGACTGGTTCACCAAAGATGTATGTTAAAAAGAGAAAAGGAGTACTCACAGGGGACATTGATGGACCCGGGGATATTGCCGTACTCCCTGAGTTCCCATGGCTCTCGGACATCTATCACAACACCTGACCTGGTTACCAGCAGCTTCTTCAACTCGTCATAAGAGACCGCCGTTGAAGACTGGCTGTCTGAACAGAGGCTTCTCCACAGATTCCCCTGATTTCCGATGGCACGGTTATCTGAAACGGGAATGATTATGCATTATATCTTCATGGGAAAGACAGGGATTAATGCAGATACAGCAAAGTGGTTACAGTGTTAAGAAAATGACCACAGTCAGGTGTGCAAAACATCAAGAAAATAGGACAAAATCTAACGTAATACATATTATAATATATATAATACTGTATATAATATATAATATATATAATATATAATGCACTGTGTTTGGCACACACAGGAATTAATCGTCTGCATTTTACCCATCCACACAGTGATACACACATACACACCAGTAACTTCACACACCAGGGGGCAGTGAGCACACATGCCCAGAGCGGTGGGCAGCCCTATTCTCAGTGCCTGGGGAGCAGCTGGAGAGTTCAGTGTCTTGTTCAAGGACACTTCAGTCATGTCCTGCCAGTTCAAGGATCTGACCCAGCCAACCATTCGGACCTTCCAGTCACAAGGCTGGATCCCTAACCACCAGACCAAGGCTGGACGGCTGTTAAGATCACTTATTGTGGTATGTGGTGTTATTTGTGGTGGTAAACAGCTGACTAATCTCGAGCAGCAAATCACAATGTCTAAACACAAACCTGTTAAATATCGATAATATCATAGTTATTTTGGAGACTAAGAGGGTGTGACGGAAACTAAGAGGAGGTGAAGGAGACTAAAATGAGATTAAGAGGAGGTGAAGGAGATTAAGAGGAGGTGAAAGAGAGTCTGTCTCACATCGTAAACATCCGGCTGGATTCAGAGCTGCTGTAAACAACCCTCTTCTTCTCTCCACAGCGCGCTGAACGCAGCGGCCCAGGCGCCAGCAGAGCCTCACAGCCATTCCGACACAGTCCGTCACTCACACAGCACTGAAGAGCGGATTTACTGTCGTTTATTCACTCACACTCCCTCCCTCACTACATCACTGAGTGACCAACACTGCTCCCGACACACTTCCGCTCACAGACACCAACAGCTTCCGGTTTACCATGGCAACCGTTATCAGACTGTTTATATTTTAATGTAAAAATATTAGTCACATTAATACATAAAATGAATAACTAAAAAGAGGCCAATAAATAATATATCGAGGCCACTAAATAATATATTAAGATCACAAGGTAATATATTAAGGTAAGTAGATAATGTATTGAGAAAACAAGATAATATATTAAAGTCATAACATAACATATTGAGGCCATTATTATTAATAATATAACATTAATAATTATATATTGTTATTATTATTATAAACATAATAATAATAATAGTAATAATAATAATAATAATTATTATTATTATTATTAATTGTAGTAGTAGTAGTAGTACTAACCATTTTATTTTTTTATTGTTATTGTCATTATTATTAATATACAGTTTAATATAATGTAAGTAATATATTATTATTATCATTAGTAGTAGTAGTAGTAGTAGTAGTATAATCATCATCATCATCATCATCATTATATTATTATTATCGTTAATATTATTACTATTATCATTAGTAGTAGTAGTAGTAGTAGAAGTATTAGTACTAATAATTTTATTATTATTTTTATTTATTGTTATTATTATTATTATTATTATTATTTATATTATTATTGCAATTGTCATTTTCTTCTCGTTAAGAACAGAAATCACGTTTTCATGCAGTTTATGACCCTTCTGGCTTTCCGTCCTCGTCACGATGACTTTACCTATTTGACCACGTGATCAGCCGTGTGCGTGCCCGTGTTGTGCCGAAATGCCCCAAAGTGCGTTAAAGTACTCCCCTGGCGCGAGCAGCGGCTTTATCTGCGGGTTATCGGACACATAGTCGCGGAGCTGAGGTCACGTGGTCCGGACACGCGGCGTGTGTGTCGGTCAGGACTGGACAGGTAGAACGGCTCCACCTGCGGCGTGTCCAGCTGATCGGAGGAGGTGAGTCACTGACCACCACTGACCACCACTGACCACGTGCTCCTCAGGGCCCCTGCCCTGCAGGCCTGAATCAGTCTGCGCAGAGCTTCACCTGGGTTTCGGATTTCCGGTCCACCTTAAATAATGCATTGGTGGCGGGCTGCCGCCGGCACTGGGCTGATCCGCCACTGCAGTGGAATTTAAGGTGGACCGGGGAATTGTGACGAGCAAGCTCAGCGTACCGTGGCTGTCCGTCCTTAGATTCTGGAGTGAGTGATGAGACTGAGGTTCACTCCTCATTCACAACCAGGTTTACAGCTTCAGAAAGACACTGAGAAATGCTTAAACTGGTTGTACTGGTTGTAATGGTAAGAGTGTGGGGTTGTGCATCCCACTGCACTGTAGAGTAAGTATTTGGGATGGTTGGAGGACTGGCTCAGAACATCTCCAGGACCTCAGGCTGGTCTTGTTGGGTGCCAGGACCAAGGTGGGTACTGTAGGGTTGGGGGCCAGTAAGGAAAACCAGTTCAGTTTTTGAGGTCTTCAAGAAAGATGATCAAAGTGACACGGTGGTAGATTTCTTTACCAGGAGCCATTAATGATCATTATGGACTGATCTGATCAATATTTATGGACCTATTCATACAGACGTCGTGTCTCTCAGTACGGCATCGAGTTCAACGCAACATGCCATACATCGCTGCATGGAGTTGTAGAGGTTCCTAATGGTGTCCTGTGATGATCCATCTTATGCAGCTTGAATGTTCTCACTCAGCTCTGCAGACTGTGGTGGGGTGGAGTGTTGATAGAGCGTCCAATCGCATCCCACACATTTTCAATCAGGGATAGATCTGGAGATGGACCACGGCGTATCTTGAGCTCTTCAGATGGCCGCAGTATGTGGACGAGAGTCGTCCTGTTGGAATAGAGCAGCTGATAGGCCTTGTCACCCTTTTGGTTGTGACACCAGTTGGAAGATGTTTCTGGCAGATGGATGTTCTCAATCTTGCTGAAAGACCTCTACTGTGGTGGTTCTGAAAGTCTTGGCTGCTGGTGTTTGTCCCCACTGGACGGGATGCTTGAAGGGGACTGGCCTGACAGTGGTCTGTGATCGTGGGGATTGGAGTTGTGGAGGTTCCTAATGGTGTCCTGTGATGATCCATCCCATGCAGCTTGAATGTTCTCACTCAGGTTCCTCAGATTGTGTGGTGGGGGTGGAGTGTTGATAGAGCGTCCAGTTGCATCTCACATGGGATGGGTCTGATCATGTGACTGACCGTGGCAAAGTATATGCATGGTCAAGGTGAGATGTGGACGGGCATCGTCCTGTTGTGATAGGGCACTGGAGTGTGTTCAGAACAGGTAGCAACACTGGTTGCAGAAGCTCATTAATGTAACGTTGGTCTGTCACAGCGTCTGAAATGAAGACCAAAGGTGACCTGGCATCGTGCACCCTATGACCTACAACATCAAACCATTGATCTCGGGGCTGACTACGGTGTCTCCATACACTGCCAGTCTAAGTGACTCCACGACAGTCTGGTACGATACCATTGCCGTCAGTCGATTCCTTCTGGATGCAACTATTTTGACGATGAGTGATGATGTAGTGGTCTACATGAGTTTGACCGTGGCTGTGGTCGTGTGCCCTTTCGCCTGATGTGCTTGATCTCTTCGGACTCACTCTGTCAGCTCCTCTGTGGTCTGATGATGCTGACGAGTGACTGACATTGTCTTTGCATATCAGCTCTCAGTTTCAGCAGCTGCATCTGCTTCGTAGGAGATGTTTGGACTTTCGTCCGGCTCTTGAGGTGTTTGCTAGAAATGGTGCAGAACCGGACAGGGAGGTGTACTGCACAGTTCTGAGACTTTTGATTGATATCAGCCTCGATAATGATCTTTTTAAACACTTCCATTATGATGTCAAAATTGATTTTAGTCATTTTAGGTCATAGTTGTGGTAAAATCATGGAATTATTAACCTTCTAAAACGTATCATCTAATATTTTCTAGTCATATAGAGCAGGTGTTATCAACCTGTGGGCCTTTGACCAGTAGTGGGGTGAAGAACTCTCCAGTGGTTTGAAGGCCTCAGAGGTAGGTCCATTACGGGTCAGAAATGGCCCTTAAAATCATACGACAGAAATTTGTCATCCACGTTTAATCCCTCCATTCGGCACACTAGGGGGCAGTGAGCACAAGGGCCTGGAGGGGAGGGCACTATCCATGGTGCACGGAGAGCAACTGAGGAGTTCAGTGTCTTGCTGAAGGCCACTTCAGTTGTGCTGTGCCAGTTCAGGGAATCAGACCCGACAACCGGAACCGGTTTTGTGGACTGGAAGGTCACCGGTTCAAATCCCTGAACTGGCAGGATATGACAATTGCCCTTGAGCAAGGCGCTTAACTCCCCTGCTGCTCCCTGAGATCTGTGGATAGGGTTGCCCACCGCTCCGGGCATGTGTGCTCACTGCCCCCTAGTGTGTGAGTTCACTAGTGTGTTAGTGTGTGTATCAGTCTGTGGATAGGTTAAATGCGCTGGACAATTCCTGTGACCAGCACGGTCTGTCTGTGTGCACGTTTATGTTAATCTGACGATTTTATAGCTTAGTGCTACATTTGGGACAGATGTTTTCATGAAGACATGCTGGTGAAGCTTCGCTTCAGACCCTCATTCTCACATTTTCAGTGCTTGAGGAATAAAAAGCAAACACTGTTTCACATAAAGTCGAGTGTTGTTTGTGGGCTGTTGCAGATTCTAGTCATGAATAGGTTGACCTTGAGATGGACAAGGTTGAGAGCCCCTGTGAAGTCCGTGCACCTTTGAGGACATTTGAGGAATGCCATAGAAGAACTGTTTTTGGCTCCATAAATAGCTGTTTGTGAAAGGTTTTTAAATGGTAAAGAACCTTTACAGAGTGGACTATTCTGCTGTCTGTTACACACACCAGCTTCGGTTCTCCCTTTTGAACATGAGTCTGTGCTCCTCTGTTACTTTGGTCGCCCTGTGTTCCTTTTGGAGACCAGGTGGCTGGTATTTCTGGCAGGTGGATGTCTTGGAGATGCCACAGTCAACTTTACATTAATATGCTTTCAGTATATAACTATGCAGTAGCCAGCAATGACCTTCTTTGGCGTTTTGGCCTTCAATGACCGTCTTTGTGGAGGAGGTGAAGCTCAGATTGAATGGAGAGCTTCTGTGAACAGCAATTTTAAAATCTTGCTACAGACTGCTATTGACTGGGCCTTTCTAACACACGAATATGCTTGGCTCTAATCCGTTCCATTGTAGCTCTGGCTGTATGTTCAGGGTCATTGTCCTGCTGGAAGGTAGGACAAGGTGCTCCAGTCTCAAGTCTTTTGCAACCTCTAACAGGTTTTCGTCCAGGATTACCCTGTACTTAGCTCATCTATCAACTCTGACCAGAATCCCTGTCCCTGCTGAAGAAAAGCGTCCTCACAGCATGATGCTGCCGCCACCATGTTTCACAGTGCGGATGGTGTATTCAGGGTGAGGTGCAGTTTTAGTTTTCTGCTACACAGCTTTTTTACATTTAGGCCACAAACTTCAACTTTGGTCTCATCTGACCAGAGCACTTTCTTCTTGGCTGACCAGGGCCGTCTGATGGCTTTCTGAAGCACTCTTCCATTAAGGTCAGATTTGTGAAGATCACGACTCATTGTTGTGCTTTGAACAGGTCACTTCCACCTGAGCTCTGGATCTCTGCGGGTCCTCTAGTGTGACCATGGACCTGACTGCTTCTCTTATGAGTGCTCTCTTTGCCTGGGCTGTCAGTTTAGGTGGACGTCCATGTCTTTTTAGATAAGATTAGATAGAACTTTATTGATCCCTTGGGAGGGTTCCCTCAGGGAAATTAGGTTCCAGTAGCAGCATCAGTACAGTACAGAAAAGAGTAGAAAGCGAGATTGGAGGTTTGGAGCTGAGGTGTTCATTACTTGGACTTAGTTCCTCCCGTTCCGACTGGAACATTGGTCAGCAAGTTGTCTCCAACAGTATTGGTCCAGAGCTACTGCCTGTCCATCCTCCCATGAAATATCCTGCTGGAAGGCGCTCCTCCAGGTCTTTCTGGATCTCCCTCTCCCCCTTTTGCCACCTTCAGGAGTCCATTTCATAGCTACACATGAAGGTAGTTTTGGAGACATTCGGTACACATGTCCAGCCCAGCGCCATCTACCTCTGCCATCACTAGTCCGTATGAGTTGATGCACTTCACTTGCTGTTTCTGCAGCAAAGGTGTTTTTTACGGGGTGAGGTTGCTAGCCTCACGCCCAACCCTCCTCCTTTTTCAAACTGGCCTGGGACAGTCTTTGGCGGAGTTTAGGTGGGGAGGTGCTCATAGTTTGGGATATTTTTTATAACCTAACCCTGCTTTACACATCTCCAGGACTTTATCCCTGACCTGTCTGGTGTGTTCTTTGGTTCTCATTAAGCTGTTTGATCTCTTATGTTCTCTAACTTCCTGAAGGCGGTTGGTCTCTGTTTAGAGGGGTGCAGGGGGCTGAATACAGTTCACACCACACTTTTCCGATTTTCACTTATTAAACATGTTTGAAAACGATATCATTTTCTTTTCACGTCACAAATGCTTGCAACTTTGTGTTGGTTTGTCACATTTAGGTTTGCGTGTTACATGAAGTGACCCTAATCCGGATGTTCACGTATTTCAGAATCATTTGTGTATCAGCAGATTAATGGTTGAAGTGAAATCATCAGATGTTTCTAGAATTACCGTAATTATCAGACTATAAGCCACTACTTTGTTTCCATGCTTTAAACCATGCGGTTTATAATTAGATGCAGGTTTTTATTCTAATATATGTTATTTTCTGGGGTTTTTTTTTTTATTTTGCGGGTGCGGCTTATATTCCGGTGTGGCTTATAGTCTGGAATGTACGGTATTTTTTGGCATAAAAAGCTGAGAATCAAATTGAGAAACCATTCTAAGTAATTCAGTTCTGGTTGATGTAGAAGTAAACTACTTTCCCCTGATTCCTGCAGACGATTCCCAGCCCAAACCGGACCTGAACGCTGCCGCTGTTTCTGTGTGCAGGTACAAATGCGGCTGAAGGACCCGTTCTCTTTAAAAAACAGCGAAATGACGAAGCGGTCTAACAAGCCGAAGAAACCTCGCGACGAGGAATCCTCGGATGAAGTTAGCGGTGAGTGAGGTTTCAACACGCATACTGTTTTGAAGATCAGTATCAGTTTATGCCACATTATAAGGAACAAATCTGAATATTAAGTCTTAAAAACACACTTAGCAGCACTGTTGTCTGTTTATATGTAGTTTTAAACCTGTAAAATACTGCTTCTCTGCACGTTTGCTCAGCAAAATACTACTTTTACAATAAATGGTGAAGAAGGAGCTGAGCTGTAAGGCGAAGCTCTTGTTTTACCGGTCAATCTATGTTCCTACTCTCACCTCTGGTCATGAGCTGTGGGTAATGACCGAAAGGACGAGCGCGGATACAAGCAGCTGAAATGAGTTTCCTCAGCAGGGTGGCCGGGCGCTCCCTCAGAGATAGGGTGAGATCCTCGGTCACTCGGGGGAGCTTGGAGTAGAGCCGATGCTCCTCTACATCGAGAGGAACCAGCTGAGGGGGCTTGGGCACCTTTTTCAGATGCCCCCGGACACCTCACTGGGGGGGGAGACCCAGGACACATTAGAGGGACGATGTCTCTCGGCTGGCCTGGGAACGCCTCGGGATTCCTCATGAGGAGCCTGCTGAGGTGTCAGTGGAGAGGGAAGACTGTGCATCCCTGCTTTGACTGCTGCCCCCGCGACCCGGTCCCGGATAAGTGGAGGAAAATGGATGGATGGACAATAAATGCAAATAACATTCATACAGTTGATGTGGTTTTTAATCACTGTGTTCACCAAACATCTCTTGGGGGCGTCCAGGAGAAATCTGGAACCAAGCTTTGTTCTACTTACTTCCAAATCAGAAATTCATTTTACTTTATTTATGCATCCACGTTCCGTTAAACTGTTCACAGTTTGTAAATATGGGTCAGATCAGCCATGACCTTGACCACCTCCTTGTTTCTGCACTCACTGTCCGTTTTATCGGCTCCTCTGACCACACAGGAGCACTTTGTGGTTCTATAATTCCAGACTGTAGTTCATCTGTTTCTCTGCAGACTTTATTCTCCTCCTTTCTCCCTGATCTTCAATGATCAGGACCCCACAGGACCACCACAGAGCAGCTATGATGTGGGTGGTGGGTCAATCTCAGCACTGCAGTCACACTGACATGGTGGTGGGGTGTTGGTGGGTCGCACTGGTACGAGTGTCACTGCTGGACTGAGAACAGTCCACCAAGCAGAAATATCCAGCCAGTGACATCCTGTGGGCAGCCTGTGAAGCAACTAGGTAGGAGTGTCTAATAGAGTGGACAGTAAGTGGACGCAGTGGTTAAACACTGTAGAAAGTATGTGGAGATGCAAATTGACCACAGTCTAATTATAGAACTACAAAGGAATGTATAAACAAGGAGGAGTCATAGTGTTATGGTTGATTTGGTGTATAGTTTGTGGAGCTCGTTGCTGCGTGTCATTGATGGGAGTAATGTTCCTGTTACCTTCAGCTTTACGATGCAGCTTTTGTTCCTTTAATAAAAGTCTGATGCCAACGTGGTCATTCTGGACACCTGCCGCTTGCAGAAGTACACCCACAGCACAGCGTTTAGTGGGAAGGATGTTAGAACACCACAGGTTTGGATGCTGACTTCTCGGTCAACATCAGATTCCAGACCGGATCTGTTGCATGGGAACTGGGAATGGTGGTTTTGCCTAATTATCGCTTGAATCCCCCCCAAACAGGTCTGACGTGTCAGCATGTAAGTAAGGCCGTGGAGCTGAACACTGTGAAGAAGGCAGTGACCGGCAGCCTGTGGTCCGTCTGTTCAGACTGTATGAAGGAGCGGGATGTGTTTGAGATGGAACAGGGCGGAAGCCACGACATCCGAGTGTGCCTGAAATGCGGCTTCCAGGTGAACCAGTTTAAAACGCTGTTTAACACTGTAGGCAGTGGCTTTAATAGTCTCATGAAAATAAATAAAGTTGTAAGAATAAAAAAAAAAAACCCCAAAATGTTCAAGATAATCTTCTGTTTTCTTTAATGTTAACGCTTAGAACCACTTTTTAGGCTTCATATCTCAGGATCACAGTAACCTACATGATGCATATCAAACAACCTACAAGACCTGGTATCTTATCAGGGTTCATGGTGGGATGAATAATTAGCAAGTAACCCAGCATGAAAACCAGTTAAATCAGCTTATTTCCCATTAAATCCCAGTTTAAATGCCAAAGCAGCTTTTCCGTGTTTACTGCAGATTCTAACGGCACTTAAATAACATTTAACATTTAATCTTAAATACGTCGTTAAATCTGTAATTCAGCTATTTAAACTGGTCAATTTAGAGTCTGACCTTCTGAACTCTTACAGCCAAAGACGAGTGACACTTCTGAATTACTTTTTCAAATACAAATGTCCAATTAAGAAAATGTCTTAAGGGGACTTTTGAAGAATAATATGTATCTTAACTTCTTTTCTTGAGCAAATTACGAAGAAAAAGCACGTTTTTGAAGAATTTCTTTTGTGAAATCGGCGCCCAGATGATCCCGCATGTATCACAGGGGTTATGATTCAAAACATTGTGATATTTTGAATTGTATTAAGTGCTGAAAATAAGGTGATGCGTTGCAATTCAATGTTTTTTAAATGAAAACTAAAACTCATATAAAAACTCTATAAAATTCACCACAATAATCATCAAATCTGGGTAAAAAAAGTTTTTAGCATATAGCACATGATGCACACAGGGTAATTAGTTCTCTGCATTTAAACTACACACACACACACACACACACACACACACACACACACACACACACACACACACCCCAGGGGGCAGTGAGCACATGTGCCTGGAGCAGTGGGGGAGTTCAGTACCTTGATCAAAGGCACTTCAGTCACGTCCTGCCAGTTCAGGGAATCAAACCAGCAACCTTCCAGTCACAATCTTGGATCCTTCACCACCAGACCACAACAGTCAGAACAGTGGGATCTTAAGCTCTGTTATCTAGCGGTCAGGGTTTAAACTGTCTCACAACGATCTTGACATGTTATCTGTTGATTTTTTTTTTTTTTTTTAAAGAATAGAATCAATGTTGTAAAAAATAAAATTGCAGTGTATCACTATTAATGATGCCCAGAACACAGTACGAAAACCCAAAGCAGAGGAGCTTTTCCTGGCTCAGGCAGGTGTTGCTCGGTGGTCTGCTGGTTGCCTCTGCAGTCATGTTTTATGTGTTGTTTATTTTCAGGGTTGCAGCCAGTCAGAGAGCCAGCACTCAGTGAAACACCAGCAGGCCCATCACTCAGACTCCCACTGCATCAGCATCAGCCTCAGCACCTGGAAAGCCTGGTAAAGTGAACACACACAAACACACCCCTCAGTGAGGTCAGCTGTATCACATACAGGGGTTGGACAATGAAACTGAACCACCTGTCATTGTATTGTGGGAGGTTTCATGGCTAAATTGGAGCAGCCTGGTGGCCAATCTTCATTAATTGCACCAGTAAGAGCAGAGTGTGAAGGTTCAATTAGCAGGTAAGAGCACAGTTCTGCTCAAAATACTGCAATGAACACAACATTATGGGGGACATACCAGAGTTCAAAAGAGGACAAATTGTTGGTGCACGTCTTGTTGGTGCATCTGTGACCAAGACAGCAAGTCTTTGTGATGTATCAAGAGCCACGGTATCCAGGGTAACGTCAGCACCACCAAGAAGGACCAACCACATCCAAAAGGATTAACTGTGGACGCAAGAGGAAGCTGTCTGGAAGGGATGTTGGGGTGTTAACCCTCATTGTGTCCAAAAAATATCATTCCCAAGATGAATTGACGCTGTATTGGCTGCAAAAGGAGGCCCTAGTACACCGTACTAATCAGTGATTGTGGTCTAAAACCAGGTGTTTCAGTTTCATTGTACAACCCCTGTATATGTACTATGAATGGATGAGGGCTGCGTGATGTACCATTTCAGTTATTGCAGTGAAGCGTATGCTGTAGTCACATCGTTGCTCAGAGACAGTAATATTTATTTTACTCCAGTAATGTGTCCACAGTGTCCACTGCGTTACTAATCATATCATATCGTTGGAGTTATAAGGTTTTATCTGCATTCGAACAGTTCTGAGATCTTGAACCGTAAAGTGACTTTGACTTACGAAGATAGAAACTTGGTTTTCTAGAAACCTTTAAAAACACCTCATATAATTTTAAGAGGTCGTTTTTTATAAAAAAAAAATCTCTGCCAGATCCTTATAGTTCACTTACAGTCGACACTTTGTGACCTCAGACCTATAGGGGCTTATGAAATTAGTTTAATGCCATTGAGATTTTCAGTGCATCTGAAAAATGATAATATCGTAAAAAAGCTCATTCATGATCAGTTTCATTCAGAAACACAAACGATCGTTTTATATTCATTTCACACAAACACCTTTCAAACCTGCTGTTGATCAGTTTGGTTATTAGAATCTCAAAATAGTGGAGTTTTCAAACTTGAATAGATGACTTATCCTAGTATCAGCTATAAAACAAATAAATATATAGAAATATATCACTGGAAATTTTTGAATTTAATTATCAAACAGATTTTCCCACCATTCAGATTTTTTGAGACGGGGTCCTAAATCAGCTGACAATTCTCATATCTTGTAAAATTGCTAAATTTATTGCAGAAAAACGAAACATGTTCAATGTTGTTGTTTTTTTTTTTTTTTTTCATGCAACCAGAGAAACAGGGATTTTTTTGGACCATGTGCAGAAACGTGGTTGTTAATTGTTGAGGATTAATTTCGGGTTCAGTTAAACAGACTACAGAACCTCTGTACGTGTCCTTTATTCACTATTTAATATGTATTCAGTTGTTACCGTATTTTCTGGACTATAAGCAGCTACTTTTTTTCGATGCTTTAAACCGTGCAGCTTATAATGAGGTGCAGCTTTTCTTCTTATATATGTTATTTTCCAGTTTTTTTTTTCCAGGTTTTCTTTGCTGGTGCGGCTTATAGTCCAGAAAATACGGTAGTAATTATTCAGTATCTGCCACTGAAGTGTGTCTAGTAGTTAGTATTGTACTGATTTACTCTAAGTATTATTCAGTACACGTTTATCTCCTAATTATTCAGAAGAAATGAATTAATCTGTAAATAGGTACTAAATAATTGATACTCATTCAGTTATTGTTTAATTATTTAAGTACTGAGTATCTGTTTGCTTTGTACTAATTGTTAATTACTAATTATTCAGTACTTTTCATTCAGTACATAGTAATTACTCAGTACCTACTGATCATTTGGAATCTACTCAATATTAAATAACCTCCTAGTTGTTCAGTTATTATCATTTTAGTTTACAGATACTGAATCAGACGTGCCGGACAGGGCTGTCCCTCAACCCTGGTCAGGAAACACTGGTCTGAAGTCGTGATGGGGGGGGTTTGTTCTGCGTCTGTGCTTCATCACCCAGTCTGATGTCCTTTGTCTCGTCTGGTTCTCTTGTTCACCAGGTGCTTCGAATGTAACGAGGAACTCTCCACCCACTGCAATAAAAAGGCTCTGGCTCAAACGCTCGACTTTCTACAAAAGCACTCGGCAAAGTCTGCCTCAGGTAATCCAGTTGAGCAGAGGTCGCACTGACGGCCTGCCCGTTTGGTCTGTTGGTATTCTTTCCCTTTAGAGCAGCTCGTTGGCTCCTTCTGGTGGCCAAGAGCTCCACAGGTTGCATTTCTGATGCACCTGACCGCTGCTGCAGTCTATGTTTCACTGATCGAATTAGAAGGAAATGTTCAGATTTTGTATAAATATAGATTTTTCTCAGGTAAGTCAGGCGTGTGCTGATTATTACAGTGTAATACTGGGACAATTAATTGATCTGGTCACGAACGATGAGCAATATAATATAAAATTTTATTTTATTTTAGAGTAAATATATTGGGCTGCTCAGTTGTTCTTCCCTTGTTCCAAATGGAGGGAGGGCGGTGTCGGCCTAATCCTTACTTCATCACCGAGTTTAATTTATTGGATTAATTAAGTGTGAATATAAAGAAATCCAGATACATTTTAACTACATGTCAGTATGATAAATTAGAAATTGAAAAATTAGAAAACCCCACGAGATCCTTTCTTTTAGTATATTTTAACATATTTTATATAAAGAATAAAAGAAAATCAATTTTCATTAAGTTGTCTTTGTGCCAGAGCTCTGCCTTATGCCCCCTTCATAGTGTGTCTGGTAGAATGTGAATGGAGGAGCGAAGTAGAGGGAGCAGAACGAGGGATGAAAAAAGATTTTGTTTAAATATCGATATATTGCTCAGCCCGTATCCTGCTCTGTTTATATCCCGATATAGATATAAATATCGATATATCGCTCGGCCCGTATCCCGCTCTGTTTATATCCCGATATAGATATAAATATCGACATATCGCTCGGCCCGTATCCCCCTGTGTTTATATCCCGATATAGATATAAATATCAATATATCGCTCAGCCCGTATCCCGCTCTGTTTATATCCCGATATAGATATAAATATCGATATATCGCTCTACACAAATTCATAATCAATATTCTAGCAGACTCTTGCAGACAGTCGTGAAATCTCCAAGCTGCCACTAAAGTCCCCGACAAGGTTGTCGCATCGTTTCAAAGATATAGACACTATTAACACACGGCGAGGCATTTTAAGAGCTTTTCATTCTTAATGGTGCTGATCTCGTGTAGCTCTGAGATGGAATGCCTGAGAAGCTCCAGCGCGTTGAACCAGAGGAAGGGCCAGGACCTTGGATCTGCTGAAGGATTCAAATTGAATGCTGCTGTTTATGATTAATAAAGGCGTTCCAGTCTGTCTGTCAAGTGACCTCTACGTATGCATTAACCTTCAGTATCATAAAGCATTTATATCATGTTAATGTTCTCCACGCTGGTGGAGTTCATTGCTATTCTAATTACACTGATATGAGCATAAAATTCTTTTCAGGTTTTAGACTTGACTCATTGTGTTAAGTGGGTGTGTAAGTGTGTGCTGCTCCTAATAGTGACTAATAGTGAGTAACAGTTTCTATTAGCTCACTCTGCTAACTGAATAAGAGGAATGTGACCATGTAAAGGCATTTTTATTCACGTTTTTGATGAAATTCAATGAAAAGACAGCAGCTTTGCAGGGATTCTGCTTAGAAATCACAGTTAGAAAATGGAGTATGAAAAAAGACCACCCTAAAAATGTCACCCATGATGGTGTTTGATATTTAATACAAATGAATACAAGCACAGTGATATTCTAGTGGTTTTGAAATGGGAAGAGTGTTGATCCAGGCATATTCACATGAATCGTCTATCGATTAGTTTACGCCCTATTTACACCCCATTGTTTGTTTTTACTGCTGTGTTCTGGCATCATCTAGGTTGCATTAATGGATATTATTCCCAAATTTCCAGTTTTCTAGCAAAGTAACACAACAGTTTATATTCTTCAGTGTGGAATCTGCTGTCTCAGGTGTTTTTCATTGGAACATGGAACCTCTCATGTGGTTATAGTAGTGCTGGGCGATATGACCTCAAATCAATATCATGATTTAATTGAATTACGATTTAATGAACGATTATAAACAAAGTTCCATGAAAAGTAGAAAATAAACATCTTGCTAAGGACATTTCTTGCAAACAGAATACTTTAATAATTACTTGTCGTTTCTAAACAAATGTTATAAATAAGGCCAAATAAATACTGTGTCCATCATTTGACTTTAGTGAGACACCAAACAAAAAGTAGTGCAACATAAACCTCCATTGTTATAATAGTGGCGAGGAACGTTCAGCTCACCCTGAATCATTACATCACTACTGTGGTCAGAATTCTCTGAATTTAAAGTTTCTTCAGTTCGTCACGTACTCGTTTGTAGTCGGGAAGCTTTTAATCACATTTTCAGTCCACCTTAAATGAAGCAGGTCACCTTAACGAGGCGCTGTCGGCAGACTGCGATTGCATTTTCATTGCTTTTTGTTTGGTACCACCAGAAGGCATTTTTCTTTAGTCCACTGCTTGATTTGCATTTGAGTTGTCTTCCGTGCTGCTTCGTTGCATAGACTAGACAGTCATGTGACTACATGCGCGGTAGTGTGTTCAAGTACTGAACACATGCAGTATTAACAGCATTCGATTAATTGCCCAGCCCTTGGTTCTAGTGCTTTGACTGTGTCTAAGCTGCGGCCAAACCCATGTGGGTAATAGCAAGAGTGAGGTGAGCTGCTGACATTGAATGGTCAGTTCTGCTACTCCAGTTTATCTTAACGGATATGAGTTTGAGAAAACCCCACAGCCCGTGGCTTAGGTGGCATATGGCTCTGTAACCCACATTTGGCATTGGGTGTGGTGAGTTTAGGCTTGTGTCTTATTGTTTCTGTAATTTCTGTTTCCTGTGTGTTTGAGCACTGTACCACCTCAGTGCTCAGAGAAGGCTTTTGGACATATAGGTCTGGCTTCCCAGATCTATTTCATGTCCGAGATGTCCTATAGTCTCCATCCACATGTACTCATATAGAGATGCAGCTTTAAACCCCTCAAGCAAGTGCTGGTCATTGGTCATGGTGACCTTGGGTTCATGCAGTTGCTCCAGAGCATCCCTTTCTGTTCGCGTCTGTCGATTCCATTTAATTGGACGAGAGTTTAGACATGCATTAGCACCATTTGCTCCTTTGTTAAGCCGGAGCTTCAGAAATGAAGCCTCCAAACTGGTGGAAAATTGTGTAAGTATTGTATTTAAGCCTTTGGCCTACTTCAGCGTGTTGAGCTGCGATGTGAACAGGCTGCTCAAGTTGAGCTGCTGCCGCTTGGTCTGCTTCGTTAGAGGCGTCAGGCTTTCCCTGCGCAGGTTCCCTGAAGAACGGCAGCAGCTGCGTGGAAATGAGCCCCCCCAAACACCACCCGAACCCCCCCCCCACTCCCCAAACTCTGCACCAAAGAAACCCTAAACCCCTCAACACACCCAGCGTACAGCACTCCTCCTCCTGCTGCACTGACAAAGCCTGCTTTCTTTCAGGCGATGAGGAAAATGCATCCGTTTCAACATCCTCTAATATACCTTCACCCTAAATATCCCCTCAAACACCCTCATCCTCGATATCACCTCATGAGGGAGAGGGAGGGTCATGCTTTTCACCCAGAGAGGGCAAGGACATATGTTTTGCAGGCATCCTGATTACGGATGACTGTGGCATCACTGGACAATCCAACCTGCAACCACCTGATGACTGTCCACACTTAGAAAGTAATGCCACTCGCAGATGATCCTCGGAGACCTCCTTTATCACGAACCCTTAAAGTGAATGGAAATGTGTGACTAATAAAACATTAAGTACAGTCCTATGTACTGTCCCTCGCCCCCCAAATCAAATCCAAATGTATTTGTATGGCGCATTTCACAACTGATGTCACAAAGCAGCTTTACAAGAATCCGGGTCCAAGCCTCAACTGAGCAGCCAGCAGGCAACAGATGCAGGAGAATCTCCCTCAGGCTAGGAGAAAGAAACCGTGAGAGGAACCAAGGCTCAGGAGAGGAACCCATCCTCCTCTGGTCGACAGCGGACACATGAACAAAGAATAAAGACATAAACCCTCTAGTGAGCAAGACAAAGGGCGACAGTGGTAAGGAAATTCCTCCTCCTTAGAGCTGAAGGAAGAAACCTTGGGAGGAACCTGGGCTCACAAGGGGGACCTCCCACCTCTGGTCAAACCAAAAGGTCTCTGGATCCTCCAAGGCAGTGGTGGGGCCAAATTTCAAACGTCGGTAGTTTGAAACAAGCAATTTAGATTTGTTTAAAAGCGACTTCATTTTGGAATTGAATTTTTAGATCATGTTTAGATCTTTTTCTGTACCTAAACATAGAATGAGTGACACACAAGTTTACTTGTTGACTGAAACGTGCCTTCCCATTCAGAGTTCTACCAGTAAACCCTCTCCTCACATTTTCCCCAGTGAGAAGCTTTTTGTTTCAATCCATTTCATTGTTTCTAATGAATATTTTTTAGAACTGCCAGATTTTGACAATGAAATTGTATATATACAGTGATACGAGACCTCTCTGCACAACCAGGTGCCCCTTTTGTTTCTCTAAGCTTGTCCAGAAAGGCATGATTACGCCGTCCCAACAGCGAGAACGAGAATTACACTTGACAACTCTAGGGGGAGCTCAGGAGCAAGCAATCCCAGTTGTCTCATTGTGCTGCTTTCAAACACTCCGGGCCCCTGATAGGACACCTTGCACATATAATTGTGTTTGCTGATGGCAGGAGCTTCCACAGCTCGAGGTTGAGGCTTGTAGATGGGGCGGGGAGGCGGAGAGAAGAGGTTTTGTGCTAGCTGGTGGTCAGGCCGGTGGTGTTGGGCCAGAGAGGGCCAAACTGGCCTGGCCACCTCCAGCCTGCGTCCGTCCCCTACGTTTCTTTAAATTACCTGCCACCATTCTTCCCTGGACATTATTCCTGCCTGCCTTACTAAAAAGAAACAGCCAGCCATTGTTGCCGTGGAATAGCCTGCTTGTCGGTACGCCGGGAGCTGGTGAAATTGCATTTCAGCTCGAAGGCCAGGGCTTATTTTTTTGGAAGGCTGCTGTTGTATTATCTTTCTCCCATACACCCTGCCACACAAAAGAGCCCCAGCAAGAATTTTTCTGAATCCATAATAGTTTTGTACAACAACAGTGGCAGGGAAGAAAGAAAATCTATTAACTGTCCTCTCTCACCAACAAGGCCTTCAGCTCGAGTACCTGAGTCCCGCTGTGAGGAGACTTGACCTCAGGGAACCAGACGTACATTTGAAACACAGCTGGCGAGGCTTTGTTTGAGGAAATTAAAAATCTTTTATTCCTCCCCTCCCTCCCTTCAATAGGCGCCAAGACATTTTACTCGTTATTTTTCAGCTGTTGCTTCTCCAGCCGATCTGCGGCTGCTTCCTGACTGCCGCTCGTGTGTTCTGGCGGTGGGGCGAAGAAACAGGGTTGTCGCGCTGTGGAGCCAATGCTGATTGGTGCTGCCGGAGTGGCGACTTTGGGATGAACGTCCAGAAAGCTGCGTCAGGTGACGACTCAAATAGATGCAGCGAGAACCCCGGACTGTGTTCATGAATAGAGAATTGAAAGGGCTTTTGATGCGCCGTGTAAACATAAATACAGGCACTTCTTATTTTTATTCAACTGTTCATTTAGTTATTCGTTTATTTTCGCGTAGAGAGTCACTAAGTTAGTCACTGAACAATTGATTTCATTGGTTTGGGACGCAGCCCCTTATGAGTCCTCAGAACATCTGGCTCACGCAAGAATTCAGCCAGTTCTGTAGAGAAGGACCTACCAGCAGAAAAGGACTCTTACAGCGCTGCTCCAAAATCTGGTACAAAGCTGTCCCTGGACATATACACCGCCTTCCACATTATTATGCAAATTATATTTTTCTATATTTTTCTAAATAGTCAAAACAAATGACAGTTAATATAATTGTCATCAACCCTTAGATTTTATTGAACAAAACTCCCAACAATAACTTTTTTTTTCAAAACAAAAAAAAAAACAACTCAAAATGCACAATGGCTGAAAATGGTCATTTTTTGAATTTGCAGCATTAAGAGGACATACTTACAAAAACTACTTCTATCAGAAGTTGTTTTTGGACAGTTTGTGCTTCACTGTCTTTGCAGGATGTTAGAATAATCCTCCCAGAGCTGCTGTTTGGGTGAGAACTGCCTCCCAGAGCTCACAGATCGTTGCCTGAGCACACACCAAAGGTTCTCAATAGGGTTAGGAGGTCTGGAGTGTGAATTATGAACAAGGTGTGTGTATATAGTCAGAGTAACTGTCTTTACACATACTAGAAATAAAAAATAAAAGTCATATTTTATATTAATTACATTGAAAATAATATTTATTTATATATATAATATGTAATATATATTTCAATCTTTTCCAAGATGGTTTCATTTGATTTTATTTTTGGCATAATCGTACTAAAATTTTTTGAGATGTGTGTGTCTGTATGTTTATATATATATATATATATATATATACACACACACAGACTCACACACACACACTGTATTTATGTTTTAGGCCCCTATCTCATTATTTCTCCTTCTGTCTCTGATCAATAAGAGTGTTCAGGGTAGAAACTCCAGAGTCCGTTAGAACAGATGCAGGTAAATATAAATACAGTAAAGGGGAAGAACAGTTTCTCATTCTGAAGAAAGTAATGGAGATCTTGTGAACCAGTGTGAAGATCAAAGCTTGGTTCCAGCTTTCCCCTGGATGCCCAAGTGTTCGATTCCATCAGCAGCACACCCGATTTAACATCTCTGATTTACTAAACCAGGTGTTGATGAGACTATAGTTGGAAAGCTTTAATGGGACACAGTGATGCGTAACCACTGCTTCTGTAGGAGTGATATTCGTGTTTGTTCTGATATCAGTGTTTCACTGAGGTCAAAAACACTTTCAGCTGCTCCCTTTAGGGGTCGCCACAGCGGATCATCTGCCTCCATCTCGCCCTATCTCCTGCCTCCTCTACTGTTACACCAACCATCTCCATGTCCACCTTCACTACATCCATAAACCTTCTCTGAGCTCTTCCTCTTCTCCTTCTGCCCGGCAGCTCCATCTCCAACATTCTTTGTCCGATATATCTACTATTCCTCCTCAACACACGTCCAAACCATCTCAACCTGGCCTCTCTGGCTTCATCTCCAAACTGCTCCACCTTCACTGTCCCTCTGATCTGCTCATTTGTAATCTTTACATTGAAACTATTAATTAAACATGTATACTGTGTTTTCATTCATTGATACAGTATTGTAACACTAAATTTGAGTACTCGATCGTTATTTTCCAACCTATTATGCAGTATTTTTTTGTATAGCGATGTTCTGATCCGTTTCTGGATCTGGGTCAGTCCAGGATTAATGGATCAGGTATCAGATATTTTACTTCTTGTTCAGTTCAGATTCTTTGTTTTAACCATGATATTCAGAGGCCTTCTGGTTTCATCAAGGCACCATTAATGGACACTGTTTCCAGCCACGGCAGCCATGAGAGGTTCTGGTGAATAAACCAGAGCCAAGAGTCTAACACGATGGCACTCGGATGAAAAAACACATCCGGGTACTTTGTTTTCGTGTAATGCCCCACCCCTTTTTGGGGAAAAGAGTTGCTGTTATTTGACTGGCAGTAAATACAGATTTCCAAGCCTTTGGAAATTTGGGATTTGATGTGTAGTTAATTTTCTTGTGTTGGATTTAAGTTCATCTGAAGTCTCATCCATCAAAAAAATTTAAAAATAAACCGTTAGAGTCGTCACCTACTTCAGTTCCACAAGATAATGGTGATATCATTAGTCATCTAATCTGCTCTCCTGCAGCACAGTTGTCTCGAAAACACACCTACACGTCAGTTAATCAACAGACGTTTGCTGGTCATACTGGCCACATTGCTCGTTTATGCTCTGTGTGCTAGTTTAAACTCCATGTGCTAGTTTAAGCTCATTTAAGCTTTTTGTTAAGCTCTGTGTGGTAGTTTAAACTCGTTTATCATGCACCAAAGATGCAGGAATCTCCATCTTCTTAGCTCCTGAAATTTTGCATTTCACCTCAAATGATGTAGAAATTACAGGCAGAATGTAGCTACAGCGTTATTTTGAGGTGGATTTTCAGCTTCATGTTGTCAGAAGTGCACTGCAAATATTTCTGTAGCTTTTTTCTTTAAATCTGTGTTTAAAAACTGTCAGACCCAGTGAATGCTTGACTTGAAGTCTCAGCCAGTCTGCAGCCAGTTTGACTTCCCAGTAGATTAGTGCAGGCAGAAGATACCTAGGCTTCTGTCCAAGCTTTCAAACATCTTTATAGTCTCTAATTACCATCGTTCAACATGAGGACAAGATTTATGACCATGAAGGTAAACAAGACAAGAATAGAACTATTAAAGCCATCATTCGAACCTTGGTATTACCATAATTAATCAGAATGCATTCAGCTACAAGTTCATACAAGTACTTGGTCAAGTACTGCCAATAGAATAGGACTCTTTGGAGCAGATAAACGTGAACCTGCTGGCCCCATTCCTTAATCACAGGCATGAGCTCGAGGGGAACAAAGTCCCCGGCCCCGTGGTGAGATGTGGAGCAGTGGAACTGTGAATGTACAAGTGTCCCAGTGTTTTTGTCCATATATTTTGTGTGTGTGTGTCTTTGTGTCTTCTCTGAAATGTACTAGAAGAAAAAATTGCAGAATTCCATTCTGATGAGGAATGATGATGCTTGTCACTGTTGATCGTCTGCATGGTGCAGCCTCTTTGCTATCTAGGCCAGCATGGGCCGTGTGTGTGTGTGTGTGTGTGTGTGTGGAATAAAGACACTGGCCTCAGATGGCAGAGATGCATGGTTTTTCATGCCCTATGGTTATAACAAATTAACGAATTAATAAGACATTTGGTGTTGCTCGTCCTTCCCCATGACTGCCTGCTATCTTCAGCATGATGAGAGCTGTCCTTCATATCGAGTTGACCCCCCTCTCCACCCCCCCACCCCCCCAAAAGAAAAAAAAGACATAAAAAGAGCTCGTTCATTGAGTTGCTACTGAAAGGCTGATTAATGTCTGTTTATTCTGGAGGTTGAGTACAGATAATAATACTAGAGCTGCACGATATTAGAAAAAAGTGGCATTGCAATATTTTGTTGTTCTATATCGCGATTGTTCTATATTGTCAGATTGCAGTTCTAAGGAAGATGAAGGTGATCAGGATCAATAACTGATTATAACTGTAGACTGATTTGATCTGTATTTATTGATCTACTCATACAGAAGTGGTGTCTCTCAGGGCGGCGTCGGGTTTAACGCAACATACCAGACGTCTCTGCATGGAGGTGTAGAGGTTCCTAACGGTGTCCTGTGATGATCCATCTCATGCAGCTTGAATGTTCTCACTCAGTTCTGCAGATGGTGTGGTTGGGGTGGAGTGTTGATGGAGCGTCCACTAGCATCCCACACATTTTCAATCAGGGACAGGTCTGGAATGGTGCTGACCACAGTGCCTCCACCCATGGATTCATTGGTCATCTACCAAGACAAACTTTGGATTCCTCAACCTTTAGAAACCAAGGCCAATTTTTACGGGAGATTTTCTTAGTTATTCATCCAAACATAAAAGTATTTGTAGGAGACCAGATACTGTTATTTTCAGAAGGCCCTCGGCTACTCAAAATTGTCTTTATTTGAGAGATAAATGTTTAATATTTTTATGAATTCTAATGTGTTTTAGTCCTTATAAGCAAATCATCTCAGCAGTCCTGGTGGAACTTGATGATCCAGCTACAAATGGATCATTTTGAGCTGAAAGTGCAGTAACTGTGAATCATTCAGATTCAGAATTCTTGAGTGGTCCATCTAAAATAAGAAATCAGCCCCTCTACATGAACCTAATCTCTGCAGGAGCTTGGTTACAGACCCTGTGCCCCCTGTAGGTGTTCAGGAATGCGAAAGCCTCCTCTTCCTGTGGCGTGGTTCTCCCCACTCTGGGGACGTTCTTCACATCGCTGCTGCTGCTGCGAGCACTCGGTGGCTGAGCACGGAGAGCCAGGTGGTGGGGCTGAGCCTGGCCGTGCTGCGTGCTGACATTTGCCTGCTCCGAGTGCTGCAGGGAGAGGAAAAATCTGCTTTTCCATATGCTTATGTCGGCCTGACCCCCCCCCCTTTCCCAGCCCCCTGCGTCCCTGGCAGATGGCTCCCTCAGCGCTGTTTACCTTGAGTAGCCGTCCCAGATGCGGCATGTGTCCATAGGCATTCCCGTTCCGATCCCATGGCTCTGTCGGAAAAGGCCCCCTTTTCACATCTGATAATCCCTGGATGCTGTTTCTCATGTTTGGACTTTCGTTGTTTGTGCACTTTGCGTTGATCTTGTAAACAACTGGGAAACGGCCTGGTCTACTTTGCTGGGGTTTCGAATCTGGACTCTGAAACCCCTTCCTGTGAGAAGGATTTGATTGCATTCAGGCACATGAGAGCGAGAGAATCCATGAGGTCAGGTTCTGATGTCGAACGATTAATTCTGCTCCTCCTAAAGGTTTTGCATTGACCTCCATCGCTCCAAAGAACACCACTCCACCACGCTGAGGTGCAGTACGCCCCTCCAGGGGAACAGTGGACATGTGCCCTGAAGAGGCTGAATCGATTCATTAGAGAGGCACTTGGGCACACATAGAACATAGAACATAGAACACATAAATGAATCCTTAGCCTAGACTCAATAGAATTGCCGTTGACTTTGTCCTAGACTTGCCCACGTGCCCGGCCCACACGCACTCCATCACTTTCATTCATATCCATTTTCCCACTCCTCTTGTCCCCGTTCTCCTCGTCTTGGGTTTTTGGCCGCGCCTCCACACTTGTTTGCGCCGCTGCCTGTTTTGCGGCCATATGGGCTCCCTCCCGGATGGCCATGTGGCTGCAGACTGGCTTCCAGATGTTTCTGTGTTGGAGATGCAGATGCTTTTGGCTCCATGTAGGTAGATTAACACTCCAGTTGATTGTGTTGAAGCCTGATTACCTCCTACATCCATGCAGTATGGGGTGTAGCTCCTCCTGGACCACCCAGGCCCTTTTGTGTCCACTGTTGGGAAGAATACACCCTGCACACGTCTGCGTGGCATTAAGGACACGGTTGGGATTGTGTCACTGATGAATTCTTTTTTGTAGGGGTGGGCGAAGGCATCGCGGGGCTGCAGCTGCGTCGATTAGTGTGTGAATTGATTATTTTTAACGTGCAGCCGTTTGTTTTTAAATGATTATTTGTTGTTATTGGTAAGACGTTACAGTAACGATACGTTAACATTACTTATGATGATGATAAACGTTAAATATTTGATTTAATATCTCAAATACTTAATACTTAATATTACTCAATATTTGAGTAATTAAATGTTTGAGAAGTGGCTGCTTACACACGGTGCAGCTCTCTGACCTTCAACAGTAGGAATCATGTCTAACCTAACACAACCTACTATGTGGACAAAAGTATTCAGACACACGCTCATTCATTGTTTATCATAAAATCAAGGGTATTGGCTGGGAATTCTTCTTGCCGGTGTATATTGGTTGGGATTTTCTATATTACCAAACAGTGGAAGAGTAGAATATCAAATTCTAAAAAAGAGACTAATACTCAGATGGTGTAGATTCACTGGTGGTTTTGGAAAGTAAATAAAATAGTTGTATTTACGTTGTTGGGGCATTTTCTCTACAGTGAACCACAATTTCACCTCAAACCACCATATTTAATCAGGGCTGGTATTGGCAAGAATCTGGAGATGAATTAATATATTGTGATTTTTTTTTTTTTTTTTTTTTTTTTTTTTTTTTTTTTTTTTTTTTTGTCTAGGCCAATTTTACCAGATGTTTTTGATAGTTTCGTGTACTTTTATTCAGTCACACACGTCTGACATAGTTTCTAAAGCTCCAGCTACACAAATATGGCACAATGTTGAGTTGTCTGTATTAATTAAAGTTGTTTCCAATAAACAGTCTAAATGAAGTGAAAAAACAACAAAACAACTTTGTTGTTAACAACAAAAATGACAAAATAGTAAAATAAAACATATATAAAAAATATATTAAAAGTTATGTATATATTGATGTTGGTGGTAGTAGTTATATAGCCTCAGGACTCAGTTTGAAGTAGTGTTGGTCTTTTTTTTTTTAATATAGTTGAGTTTGTTGAGTTTTAGAGAGTTTTTGAGTTTGAGAGTTGAGTTTTAAAAGTCATCATTAAAAATGTTCATTAAAATCAATACTGTGTTTAAAATCTCTCAATCGCAATATCGTAAAACATATCACGATACTCAAGTGTTTTGATATTTTTTTTACACACCCCTTCTCTGAATTTGTTCTTTCAAAATCACTTCATATGAAAGTGTTTGACAGGATCAGATTATCACTGCGAAATGAGTTAGAATTGAGTCAAAGCGAACGAATCAATTTGTCACAACTAAATGAAAAATGTGAGAAACGAACACTAATCAAAGGATCACGATGAGACATTTACACCAGTAGCGTCGCAGTATGACAGCAGTGCTTACTGCTGGGGTGGTGAGCTGGTACCCTTGCTCGCTCCGAGAGGCTGCCAATCGGGCTGGGTTGATGGAACGCTGGGCGTTTTGCCACAGATCTGCCTAAGCCTGGCTTGTGAGAACTGGTGCACCTGCGGGAAAAAAGCAATTTACTGTCTAAATCGGAGGAGATGAGCTGACCTTGGTCTGTCCCTCAATAAAGGCATTATAGACGGGGGGGACAGAGAGAGAGAGAGGGAGCAGAGCTGCAAGGAACGCATGTTAAATCTGAAAAAAAAAAAATATATTGGCTGTTCCGTTTGCATTCCAGCTGAATGACTCCGTCCACACTCCTCGAGTGTTTGGCTCACGTGTTAAGAGCTTGTTTGACCATTGCAGCAGTAAATATGCTGAGGTCGTCCAGGCCTTGTAGAGCTTTGTAGAGTTGGCCGTTTAACCACATCCAGTGGAGCTGGCCTTAATTTGATGGCGGATGCTGTGCAAATGTGATGCGTGTGTTTTATTATTGATTTATTTATTTATTCCGTGTCCGTGACCTTGCAGACCCCGTGTGATTGTATGCTGGAGTATCTTTTAGTGGTCATGACACTTCAGGGGGTCACATTGGTGGAGAGATGCCGGTTGTGTTCACCGTGGTTGTCTTCATGGACAGGTCAGACTCTCAACCAGATGTGTTGTTATGGTGATGCATTATATTACAGAAAGCTTTGCAGACTATAGAACGATCAGAAGTGCTGTGGGAATGGGCACCGATAAGTGATGCTCGTGCGAAGGGCGGAGATCTTCGTCATACCATAACTGAACAGTCGGTTCTCATAGTCGACGTGTTGGATGTGGGAGAAATGGGCCGCGTGAAGACCTCTGACTCTTTAACAAGGGTCAGGATGGGTCCAGATGACTGGCCTGGAGCGTCTCGTGAATGGTCAAATGGCTCCAAGGCAGCAGTAATAACCCTACCCATGGTGGTATGAGGAGGGACAGCCTACCAATGGCAGCCAAGATGTGCGAGGAGAAGAAGGCAATTCCAGCTGGCGGAACTGACCGAAGTTCTACTGCGGAACAAGAACAGAAGTGTTGTTGATTACAGCAGAAACGTGTCATAACACATAGTGCGGTGCCCCCTTCTACCTAACGACAGACTATTTGGAGTGACCATTCTGCTGCCTGTCCATCGTCGCCTAGAATGGACGCGCAAATGTCAGAACTGGACCTTATATCGAAGGTCTAAGGTGGCCTGGTCTGACAAGTCCCTTCTCTAATCCATAATTTGGACAGCCAGACGTGTGCTCCTTTTCCATGTGGAAATTGACGTTCCTAGAATACACTGTGGAAACGTGAGCTATTGGAGGTAGTGGTTTGTGTGATGTTCTGCTGGGAGACGGTTTGTTCAGATGTTCATATTGACATCAGTTTCAGAACCTGAGATCTGCATTTAGGCTTCTTAACTCAAGATTAGAGTAACTTACATACATGATACACGTGTACAAGGCCAACATGGTCTCATCACTGTGTGAAGAATGATCAGGGAGTTGACATCTTTAGATGCCAAAGAGGCCGGACAGTGCATGTTTACTGCTCTGTCTACGAGGACATGCTCAACCTGCATGCAGACCCGACCGATCAGTGGGAGGGGGTGGAGCTAATCACCTCACTGACCCATATATCGCATTATAGAGGAAATGAGAAGGGAGGGGCTCTCTTTCTTTGCTCGGTGTTCGAATTTCAGAATAAAAGTCCTGAGAATGGATAATACTGCTACATACTTAAAGAACAAAAATAATAAAGGACATCCAGATTCATTTTTATTTGGACCACTTTCAAGTATATTCTTGTCAGTCTAATCATTACAAATAATTCATCAAAATTCAGCTCAATAACAATCTACGTCTCAGAAATCCTGTTGGAAATTGAAGAGTGTTTTTAGTCCTTATCAACATAAACAACTCATATTAAAATTGTGTTCATATTTACATCTCAAATGAGGAGAAATCCCACAAAAAAACCCACAAAAATCCCTCAGATCCTACAGGAGATGGTCTGCAATGCAGCCGTTTACAGTGAAAATGAAAGTGTGTCTCATTGGTTCCCTCCAGAAGAGGGGAAAATCAATCGGTACAAGCTGAGTGTTGCTGATGTGATTTGTGGATTAAATGGTGGCATCGATTGAGCTGGAGAGCACGTTTGCGGTCCGATTATACAAAGGCCTGCAGAAAACACACCCGGAGTGAGTTCTTAATCATCAGGTAGATGGCACAGCACCGCTCTCCTCCATAAACACAACAGGAAGGCCAGGCTGGTTAAAGTGTGTTCTAAAAGTATGTGTTTATTCTGCTTAAGTGGCTCCGCTCTTCGCCAGAGCGTGAAGAGCAGGGTCTAAATAGTGTAAACAGAGAGAGTTGTTGAAGGAGGTGCCAAGGGGCTTCTAACTCTCTCTCTCTCTCTCTCTCTCTCTCTCTCTCTCTCCCTCTGACTCTCTCTCTCTCATGCTCGGTCTCCCTCCTTCGTTCATTAATGCTTAATGTGATGGAACACCACTTGTCTAGTCCTTCACAAAGACGAGGGCTGGAATTAAAAGTGATGAGCCGGGAGACGCACATTTGATTCGGTCCTTTTGTTAGGGCTCGTCCAAGGCCTCGTCACTAAATAGGTGTTTACCATATCTAATAACAGGGTGGAGAGAGACGAGAAAAAGGGAATCTGGGTAAGTGGGTAAAAATAATAACGCAATGTCGGACAAATGCGCACACAGCGGTCAACCGATCAGGGTTATTTAATGGTCAATGGACATATTTAAAGACAGTATATAAGGGCAGTATTTAATGCAGATAGCATGTTTTTTTTTGCAACTTGTACAACTTAGTCAAGAAGTAATAATGAATTATTAATGAGATACAAAAATTCTTAAGCTTACATAAATAAATATTGAGCTTTGAAAGCTTGATTTAAACTCTTAGTGTGTTCTCTCAGGAAACATGATGTCCAGGCACGTTTCGTCCATCGTCCACTGAAGGCTGCGTGTTGAATGGTGAAATGGACACAAGGAGGAGCTCCGAAAAGGCTGCACAGCAGCCCGACTGACTGGGCTTCCTGCGGCTCTGCCTGCAGGCATTTTTACATAATCGGTGCCACGAGCGGAGGCATCGGTGGATGCCAGTTATCTCAAAATGGCACTATTGTCTGACGGCTACACTGTACATGTGATTGGGAAGATTTATATTTTATAATCGGTCACTGATGTAGGAATCAGTGACAATATATGCTGACCAAGTACACAGACCAGTTAGAGTTGTGTACTGGACTATGCAGAAGACTGGAAATATGTATGGGACCATCACTTTTCCACACCAGTGCCCAAGGCAGGTCTACAGGTCTGCCAACTGGGCTGAGCCTGGTTTTCTCCGCATGGTTAGCTAACTGTACTGAGGTCACGGAGCTGTTTGGTGGTAGGGCTTACTGACCAGCGGATGACCACTTTTGTGCCCCAAGATCTGGGTCTTTATTTTCCCAGTGCAGAAAAAGGGCGGAGGTCGTATCTTGGTGTGTGGAAGACGAGCAATGACTGGTATCTGTTCTGGCCCAAACACTCAAGAGAAGCTTGAAGGTGCAAGGAGATGTTTCAGACAATAGCTCAGTTACTACAGTTCAGCTCAGTTTGCCGTTTGGCATTTAGTTAATATGCTCTGCAAGTTCGCAAGGAATGTGAAGTCTGGATACATCTGATGGCATGTTTTTGATTGAACACAACAAGAAAGCTGAAGATGAAGAAAGAATCCCTTACTGGTCTGACGCTCTGGTACTGAACCGTACGACCTTAGTAACCACGCGACCCTGCAGTGGAAAAGAGGCTTTAATGTAAAGACTGTCTTCAAGATTGTGCTACTGTAGCTTCTGCTGCCAAAACATAGTCTGGAGGTCATCGGGGTCACTCTGATGACCCTGCTTCTTGTGGATGTCTGCAGGCATTTTATTCCCTCGCTTTATGCAGTGATATTCACTGATGGCTTTCAAGTGTGGGATTCTCGTGTATTTTGAAACCCTTTTCTGTCGGTGTCAACGGTTCATATGTACTTTGTTTTTTTTTCACCTCTCTTGCTTTTATTGACGAAGAAAAAAAACCTGCCTTGATGAATCGAAAGACCTGAAAATGACTCTGTGGTGTAAAACCTGTATGGACCCAATAGGTGTTCAGAGAAGGCCTAATTGTTTAACTCTTGGAACCCAAGATCTGTACTTTGTTGGTGGTGACGTGCTGTTTTCTAGGCTTCATAACTCAAGATCAGAGTACAGACATGATACACGTATAACAAACTACAAGACCACCGAGTCGTACCTTCAGCGTTAGATAGACAAAGGACTTTGTGGGGTGTCCTCATTTTTCTCATGCTGTATCGACATTCAGATGAAATGCATAGAGTAAAGAATTAGGACACAACCTGAGAAGATTTGTCTTCCTGAGCATATTTATAAATTTAGGGACCTTTTGATCTTAATGTCTTAATCTTCATTCATTACTATTTAAATAGATGATAGATGAAGTGATTAGGAATTGATTGAATGTTGGAGGATTTGAGGTTTATTTAAACCTCAGACATTAGTTTGGTTTGCTCTTGATTGGTGAAGTGGGTGGTATCTCCACGGTCAGCTCCGGAGAGCTCTCTGAGGAGCTCTAAGCTCTCTGAGGCTAAAGATGCAGATGATTTAAAAAGATCTCCGAACAGTTTGAATTCAGGCGTTTCATTGTCTGGTGAATAATTTAAATTCACGTCACGTCAGTCCAACAGCAGAGCACAGGATGCTTAAAGAAGTCCTAAAATGTCATCTACTGTAGATCCAATGATGTGAAAGTGTGGCTTCTACCATCAGAAAGAGACCAAAGAGGGAATCATAAAGTGGAATTCTAAACATTTCTACATCTGTACTAAACAATACAGTGGAACGAATGGAGTGGACGACGTCTGCTCGTATAGCCGCTGAGCCGGTGAAAAGTATTAGCCACTGGACGCTGTGAAGGTCTGATATTGTCCCGTAATGTTCGTTCATTCATTAATGGGAGGCTTATGTCTTCAAGCAACATAATCAAGGATTATTCCCTGAAAAGCACCGAGCTTTACTAACTTTCAGATGTTTGTGTGTGGGCGGAGCTTAAACACTGTTCAGGCACTCCTGTGACCGGTGCTGACCCGCGTAGCTGATAAGGAAGTGTCCAAATTGATCTGTGACCAAATAGCACAATACTTATGAGGGGATGGGGATCGATTTTGGTCACAGTCCACAACTTGAGTTTTGCTTTGATGTTTTGACCGTGTGATCAGGGTTCGTTTCACAGGGTGTTGTAGGCACGGAGTGCATGGTGTGTGTATGGAACAGGTTTCAGCCAGTTCAATTCCCTGAACTGGCAGGACATGAGTGAAGTGCCCTTTAGCATGTGTGCTCACTGCCCCCTAGTGTGTTAATACACTGCATGGATGGTTTAAATTGGACAAATGCAGAGGTCAGTGGAGACGTCTTTACTAAATCATTATCTTCATTCTTTACTCCTTGCTGTACTTGTATTGATGCGGGTGCTGGAACCTTCATTTCCCTCAAGGAACCCTTGCAAGGGATCTATAAAATTCTATCTAATCTAGTCTAATCTGATCTAATCTTATTTGATCTAATCTAGTCTAATCTGATCTGATCTAATCTAGTCTAATCTGGTCTAATCTAGTCTGATCTGATCTAATCTGGTCTAATCTAGTCTGATCTGATCTAATCTGGTCTAATCTAGTCTGATCTGGTCTAATCTGGTCTAATCTAGTCTAATCTGATCTAGTCTGATCTGATCTGATCTAGTCTAATCTGATCTAGTCTGATCTGATCTAGTCTAATCTGATCTAGTCTGATCTGATCTGATCTAGTCTGATCTGATCTGATCTAGTCTAATCTGATCTAGTCTGATCTGATCTGATCTAGTCTGATCTAATCTAGTCTGATCTGGTCTGATCTAATCTAGTCTGATCTGATCTAATCTAATCTAGTCTGATCTGATCTAATCTAGTCTGATCTGATCTAATCTGGTCTAATCTAGTCTAATCTGATCTGATCTAGAATAATCTGGTCTAATCTATATGCACATTTACATTTATGTTTGTTATAATCTTCAGATTCAATATGTGACACATTTTGTCAGACTCAGTGTGTTAACATGTATAGACTGTTCTAGATTAAACTCTGGTCTGATGAATGAAGATCTAGCTCTTATTGCGACCAGAGTTTTGTGCTGGAATGTGTTCCTCGAACCTTGAGTCTGAACCCCCTCGATGTTCATGCGCAGGTCGCGGTTGCGTCTCCTAAGAGTTCAGTATGCCAGACTTGCACTTTCCTCCTGAGTATTGCCCTGTTGCCCCCCCCCCTCCTCTCTCTCTCTCTCTCTCTCTCCCTCTCTCTCTCTCTCTCTCTCTCGGTGGCTGTAGTGGGGAGCAGCTGTGGCTCACTTTGCACTCCCTGACTAACGCTGTCCTGTCCAGCTGTCATCTACACTCTCTCCCAGCTGCTGCCCCGCACGTTAACCCACTTCCCTCGCGAAAAAAGAAACAAATAACAGAGAGAGAAATAAACAAAACAGGCTGAGCGCGCTGGGACCAGGCTGGGCCCGGGCTGGGATGCCGTCAGCACCGTTACACCCGGGTCTGGAACTAGCTGTGCTGAGCGCGATCTCAGGAGACTGACATTTACCACCTCCTGCTCTTTACTGGCCTGTTTTTTTTTTTTTATCCTTTTTATTGTTTTTTTTCATAATTTAATACAATTTCTAATAACATGCTTTGAAATTGTAAGTTCATTCTGTATATTAATGCTTTCAGAAATGAATGAAATATGAATATTAATGAAGTTAGTTCTGCATATTAATATTTTTGTTGAGCTGAAAATGCCCCTTTTATTATTTTTTTTTAGGAACAACATCAAAACTTATTAAGCTCCTCGAGGATCCGGCCGAGTACTCCGACACCCAGAGAGGGAAGAGTCCAGTCAACAGCACCCTCATCCCTGTCAAAGGCATCAACAACCTGGGGAACACCTGCTTCTTCAACGCTGTAATGCAGGTGATACCATCAAGTTCTTGGTTACAGCCTTGAGAGAGCAAAGCACAGAAGCTGTCCGAGATCCAGTCATGCAGTGGTTCTCCAGTTAGGAGAGAATGAGGGATGAGCCGAGGAATGAGTGGGTGGTGGGATGGATGGATGGAGCGACGGCTGTTTGGTTTGAGGGATGGATGGGTGGTGATATGGAGGGACGTTGGGATGGAGGGAGAGATGGATAGAATGATGGAAGAATGGAGGGAGGTTGCGATGGGTAGTGGGACAGATGAATGTTGAGTTATATGGAAGAGGGGTGAGTGGTAGGATGGGAGGAGGGGTGGAGAAACTGCAGATGTGCTTTTAATGTGTGAGGGTAGCTGGAGCTGACTGTAGGTGAGGAGCTGTGAAGGAAATGCCCTGAAACATCATCATCAAAAAGCTCCGGCAGAATAAATAAAATGAGAATTCATGGAACATAAAGTTTGGAGAAGAACAGTAGAAAGCTAACCTCTAGGTCCAGCTCAGGTCTGCGGGTAAATTGAATCTGAAAAGATGAAGAAAGCTCTTCAGGGGATGTCGCAGAGCAGTTATTGGCACACGCATGAAAAGCAGGAATACGATTAAGATGAAAATCTGCATCAGTAACGAGCTCATCTGTAGCAACACCAGCAGTACAGTCCTGACATGATTGTTGCTCCTTCTTTTGTAGAACCTGTCTCAGACGCACATGCTCAATGACCTCATCCAAGAAGTGAAGGAGAAAGGACACAAGCTGAAGATCTGTCCCAATCCAGAGGCTAACCTGGTACAGTTCCATGTTCATATGTGGATAATTAGACAGTTTAGATGTTAGCAGGGTCAGAGTGGGTTACCAATGGTCATGAATACACTGATGCCCGAGACACTGTCAAACTGGGAATGAAGATCACCAGGAACAACAGATTATTAAACATGTAGATGATCTGATCTTTATTGATCTACACATACAGAAGTGGTGTCTCTCAGGACGGCGTCGGGTTTAACGCAACATGCCAGACGTCTCTGCATGGAGTTGTAGAAGTTCCTAATGGTGTCCTGTGATGATCCCATACAGATTGAATGTTCTCACTCAGTTCTGCAGATGGTGCGGTAGGGGTGGAGTGTTGATAGAGCGTCCAATAGCATCCCACACATTTTCAATCAGGGACAGGTCTGGAGATGAGACTGTCCACAGCGTAGTATCTGTGTCTTTAAGACGAGATCTTGAGACAGCAGCAGAATGTGGACGAGTGTCGTCCTGTTGGAACAGAGCACCGGAGTGTGTGTTCAGAAAAGGTAGAACCACTTGAAGACCAAAGGTGATTCAGCATCATGTGAAACTGTACCCACACCATGATATGTGACAACAACCGGTGATGATCACAAATGTGTAACTGTTGATGACCGGGGTCGTTCTACAGATGGTTAAGGGAAGGTTGCTGATTGGTCATAAATGGCCACAGCAGCCTTAGTGGTGTAAGGCTTGTTTGTAGTATTGGCATAAAAACAGCCACAGCAACTTCAGATGAACCTCAGATTGGAGAAGGTGTGGACCAGAGCAGTAAACATGCACTGGAAGCTGCTTTGGCTTTTAAACTGGGATTTCATTTAGTTGGGAACGAGTGAATTTTAGCTGGATTACTCATCGCAGGTCTTGTAGTGTGTTATATGTGTATCAGACCTGTAGGTTACTCTGATCCTGAGTTACGAAGCCTAGAAAATTCCACGCAACTGCTCGCAAAGTGTGGATCTCGGGTTCTATTTGATGATAAACCGAGCACGTGTGTAGGTTCACTGGTTGATAAAATGTCTATATTTGTTTGTTCCGTTCACCGGAACTGTAAAGGAAAAAGCATGAATTGAATGTGTGTTCTGTGTTTTTCCAGGGACCCCTGATGGTGAACCTGCCTGGTCCTGAACCCCTGACCTCAGCCATGTTCCTGTTCCTCCATAGCATGAAAGAGCCCGGAAAAGGGCCGGTTTCTCCAAAAATCCTGTTCAGCCAGCTCTGCCAGAAGTAAGCAAAGATTGTGCTGAATTTATGGTGGTGGGTGGTACTGTGACGGAGGTCTAGTGAGACCCTCAACATGCCACAAGCAGTTTTAATTAAGCATCCATGACATCATTTCATTTACCAACACCGAAAGCATCACCACGAAAGTGTCCCGTACACACCTTTTGTCCTGTCTGAGGCTGATCTGGACAGAACTGAAGGTGCTACTGCCTGGACAGGTTTGTGTCACTGTTACATATGTGTCCACCACCCATTAAAGTGTAGAGAGGCCTAACCGGTCAGTGTAACCATGGAAACAGGTGGAGCAGAAGCATAAGACAATGCATCAATACGTTGTAGCATTAAAAGTAGTTCCAGCAAAATTGAGTAGCATTGATTATATGGTTCCAGTGGCACCGGTCAAGCGTGGGGGTGTATTAAGCAGCAAGGGAATGGTCAGTTCTGCTCCGAGGAAGGACAACAAGTGAAGTGCCAGTCGGGTCGGGGGGACTCGATACTCAATGATGTGATCCATGGAGGCCCCACCTCACGACATACAGAGTTTAATGGATGCAGAACACTTGGTGCCACAGGACACCTACAGAGGTCTGGTCAGGGGTCCATGCTCCATGCTCAGATTAGGAGGCCCTTCACAATATTAGGCCAGTGAAGCCTGATGGGGGTTGTATGTGCCTTTTTCAGTACAATGGACTGTAGTGATCCACTACTACCATGAAGTGAGGGCTAGTGCTGTGTGCTGGTACCATCACACACAGCTTCAAACACCCACTGCCACCTGGGTTTTGTCCCTTTTACCCAGGTAGCGTGTGTAAATAGCCAGTGGATGGCGAGTTCTGTCTGTGGTTGGGCTTCAAAAGCGCAGGTTAGGTCACTGAACTTCAGCACGGCTGGGTGGTCCACTTTATATGTTCCGGCTTGCTCTTTTTGAGCGGAGTGCATGGATGACTGAAGCACTTGTTCTTTTAAAACATGGTGAGTGGCTGGTTGGATGTGGGGGGGGCACCGATTGCCTGTTGGGTGGATAGGTGGGTGTGTATGCATGCATGGCCTCCTCCTCACCTGGCGCCACCACAGCCTGAAGCAGAGAGGCATTCAAGTGTACCTGAGATACATACACACACACACACACACACACACACACACACACACACACACACACACACACACACACACACACACTGCCACAGCTCACTGTAGTTTTCCTAATTCAGTCTCTAAAGGTAGGTATTGTGATATACACTGTGTAAATGTGTGTGTTTCTGTGTACATCGCTGTGAGGGCAGCTGGAGGTTGTTGGCATGGCTTCTCCAAGTCCAGACCCACCGCCAGCTGGACTGGTCGGAACAGGATCGGTGCCAGACCGGGTCCAGCAGGCGCACACTGCTGACCACACACTGCTTCTGGTGCCAGTGAGGGTCTCAGCCTGTGACCATACACACACTAAACGGGCATGTACCGCCTTCTTTGCCATCAAATATAGAAAATTCCGATTTAAGGCAGCATTTTTCCTTCAAAAATTCAGTGAAGTGCAGCTACTGGGAGATTAATCTATAAAATAATGTATGATTATGACAAAATAACTACATTTGGTTAACAGTGGGAAATAAGGGAGTTATGGCTGATTTAATCATAATGTGTGTGTGTGTGTGTGTGTATATATACAGAGTCACAGTTAAATACTTTCAAACCAAACAAAATAAAAGTCTCCCATTTGGCTCACTTTTTTCTTTTCAGCTGATCTTAAAATTTAAATGTTTGTTAAATATTATTTCTACCACTTTACAAATTCTTGGTTAAATTATGTATCACTGGTTTTATAGTTATTGATCTTTCTTTGTTAGCAGGAAAGTTCACAGGAAATCTTTTATTATTTATTTTTTTTTTTTTAATAAAAAAATCATTTATTACACTGTGACCACTGTTAGCAAATACACAAAATAAATGTCTACACAGGCTAAATGTGCATGTTAGAAAGTTAGAATCTCGAAAATCAGTTCATTTGTGTTCATAATTTCATACAAAAAAAATGAAATTTTATATTCTTTACATGTTATATTTTATATTCTTTACATGTTATTTGACATTTCACACCTTTTCTAACTGTTGATCAGGATGACTTACAGGAAAATCTAGAATCTCACATTATTACGATATTTAAATTCAGGTTTGACTAAATTATAAATCAATATCAACATTAAAAAGCTTCAAATATATCACTTTAAATGTAATGGATATAAAATGATTAAATTATGTACAAAAACCTTTCACAATATTCATGTTTAGATGTATTTATGTGGGTTATTTGGTATTAACACTGAAATAATACAGGAAAATGGCAAAATCCTGCACCGAACATCCATGTTTATACATCCCCTTCCCAACCTCTGAAGGTGAGAACCTCCCTTCATCTAAAGTTGCTGTGGCAACGATGATCAGTCACAGCAGAGACACTCAGGCAGGCGGAACAAAATCCTGGGGTGGATTTTGACTTGCTGGACTTAAAATGCCCACCTCTGATATTTGACCAAAGGCCTAAAAGTGAGAGAGAGTGAGAGAGAGTGAGAGAGAGTGAGAGAGAGTGAGAGAGAGTGAGAGAGAGTGAGAGAGAGCGGGAGAGAGCGGGAGAGAGCGGGAGAGAGCGGGAGAGAGCGGGAGAGAGTGAGAGAGAGAGAGTGGGAGTGAGTGGGAGAGAGTGGGAGAGAGTGGGTGAGAGGAGGGCCGAACCAACCCATAGAAGTCTTTTATGTTCAGCAATGAGAAAGCAATGCTACAAACAGTTGGAAGAGCTTTGTGGAATAAGCACCTCCTGAATTCTTCTTCTGCTCCTGCTGCTGCTGCGGCTGCTTCTGCTTCTTCTTCTGCTTCTTCTGCTTCTTCAGCATCACTGATGCAAAATTTTGTCAGTTATGCAAAAAGCTCACATCTCCAAATCTTCCAGGAGACGGAAAACCTTAGGTTTCAGTGGAACTTGATTCATTTTGGAGCATCTCAGAAAATTAGAATATTGTGGATAAAGTTCATTCGTGTTCATAATTTCATATAATAAGTTAGTCAGGTGTTATTTATTACACCTGACTAAGCGACCAATTCTTTACCTTTTGTTTATTACTGTTGGTCACGATGGCTTATAGCTCATGAAAATCAGAAATCCAGAATCTCACATTACAATATTGATATTCAGGTTTGATTAAATTACAAATTAGTATTAAAATGAATAAATAAATAAATAAGTGTAATGAATATAAAATGACAGTTAACATTTCTTTTTATTAAATTATCAACAGAAAACGTTTTTCACAATATAATTTTTTAGATGCAGTAATATTATTGGCCCCTTCATCAAGGAACTGGGAGAAAATGTAAAGAACATCTGCCAGATTATGAATGAATTGACGTGGCATTAAGTTAAGCCTACTCATACGACTGTAAACACAAAGAATATAAATGTGAAGTAATTTAGATAATAGCACAGATCTGCTGACCGAACAGTAGCCATTTAAACTGCAGTCTTTACAGCCCACTAATGAGGTTATTTATATTCCCGTGTCGTCCTTTCTCTGCTCTCACTAACGTAAGAATGTGCACAAAAGCTGGTTTATTTAGTGTGTTATTTATGATTGACCTTGAATGAAGAGCATATAGACGATGTGTTCAGAGCTGGCCTCTTTATCACGTATGCTCTGCATTTGGATGCGCATTATAGGTTCCTTTATACGACACTCGAGCACTGAATAATGAATGAAACCCGCCGTCAAATGATGTGAGCACACGTCTGTTTAACCGAACACTCAATATCAATATGCGTTTTAATTTGGGCATCGTTTCCATCGTAACTCTGAACAGAAGAAAAGGTTGAACTTTGTGTGTTTGACCACTATGTTTGATCAGCAGAATGACCACTCGCACTTTAAGGAGCAGTGTTGTGTGATTTCGGACTGTTCTTCTGCAGATCCAGTAGAAGGAGCGAGTTATGCATGACGCAATAATGTAATGACACAAAACAGCAATGCCACAGCAACCTCAGATCCCACAGAAACATTCTGACAACTGAAAGGGTTCCACAGTAATGCTCAAAATCCACACAACCCAGGGAAACAAAGGATGCCACAGTAACCCATTGGATACCACATGAACACACCGGGAACCATGATAACCCTGGGTTTGTCAGCAACTCGGACCACCACAAAAACACACTGAAAACGAAGGGTTGCACAGAACAATGTAATACCCCAACGACCCATGGAAATGGATGCCACAGCAACCCATTGGATACCACAAAACACACTGGGTACCATGGAAGCCTAGGATCCGTCTGCAAATTAGGACACCGCGGAAACACACTGACAACAAAGGATGCCACAGCAACCCATTGGATACCACAAAACACACTGGGTACCATGGAAGCACAGGATCCGTCAGCAAATTAGGAGACCGCGAAACACACTGAAAACAAAGGACACCACAGCAACCCATTGGATACCACAAAAACACACTGGGTACCACGGAAGCCCAGGATCTGTCAGCAAATTAGGAGACCGTGGAAACACACTGAAAACAAAGGATACCACAGCAACCCATTGGATACCACAAAACACACTGGGTACCATGGAAACCTAGGATACAGCAGCCACCTAAGATACCACCAAAACACATTGGAAACCCAGGACACAGAAAGAGTGAATACCCCAGCAACCCAGGGAAGCTCAGGATGACATTGCAACCAATTGGATACTGCAGACATGCAGTGAACATCACAGAAATCCTGGATACCATAGAAACACACCACCACAGAAATGCTGAAATCCCGAGCAACCCAGGGAAACTTAGGATGCCACAGCATCCAATTGGATACCACAGAAACACACTGGACTGTGCAGACATGCTGAAAACCACAGAAACTCAGGTTACCAGCATATCGCACCGGAAATACTGAATAACCCTGGATACCACAGAGAACCTGGATGCGGCACCTCGTCTTTTGAGATTATGATTATTTATTAAATGTCATTATTCTGCTGATCATTGGCTTTGCAGGGCTGAGCAGAGTGTATATTTAATGCTCTGTGTGTGTGATCTCCAGGCTAATGCATACAAGTGTGTATTTGAGCGTGCTGTGTGTGTTTTGCACGCTCAGCTGATGCGGTATGGTGTGTGGTGGGGCGGGGGGTGGGGGTAGGTTGGGGTAAGAGCAGTCTGGTACTAACTCATCCGCTGTTAATTGTGTTAGCGGCTGCAGCTGTCCCGCTGTGGCAGGGCCAGATTGGGCACACCGCTAAAGGCTCCTTCTGCTGCATCTTCCACTGCAATGAGCTTCCAGAACATTTCTCTCTCTCACTCTCTCTTTCTATCACTCTCTCTCTCTCTCTCTCTCTCTCTCTCTCTCTCTCTCTCTCTCTCTCCTTCAGAAGTCCCCCAGCCTCCACCAGCACAACCATCACCAGGCCCAGCCCCTGGAATGCACAGTGTCGGGCAAATGCTGGCTTTTGCTTTTTGCGGTGTTTAATTGAAATGGAAAGTGAGGCGTGGTTTACTCTCAGAAGCCGAATTTGTCATGGAGTGTTTAAAGAAAAGCCATAACTACATGAGCAAGGCTGATGGAGATTACAGAACACCTCCACACAGTTTGAACATGTGGTGATTTAGGCTTGTACTTGGCATCGTGCTCTTTGGTGGGGAATAACCTTTCGTTTTAATGAATTTGAATCATCAAAGCCATCCTTACCCTCTAAAACATAATTACAGTAATGAGTTACCGCTTATTTGTCCTGAATGTAAGTACAATTGTGTTTGCGTAGCACATTTCAAACCGAACACCAAAGTGCTTTACAAGATCAAGAATGAATGGAAAGAAAATGAGTAGACTTTACATATTATTACATCATTATATTCATATTTCCCCGTCCTCGTCAATCCTAGCCAATAGGTGTGCACGATTCTAGAAAATGACTGTTGAATGACGGGTATTTGAATTCAACACCACCACAAACACACCCCTCCCTTCAGTGCTTCTTCAGATCTGTTCCTAATCGGCTGTTTCTCTGCTTTCTCTACTTGTGTGTACAATGCATTTTCTTCCTCACGCCACGTCCCTCCTTTTCCACCTGCGCCTGAGCAGGAATGCCCCCTGCTGGAATAGAGATGCTTGAGTTTTTCCCCAGTTGCAGCACCAAGGCTGAGTATAAACACCAGACTTTTTTCTTTTTTAGATGTTTTTAATCTTAGGTTCCAGAACCTGATACGTTTGTTGGCAGCAGGAACCAATTTTTGTTGGTGGAAATGTGCCAGATGGTTCAAAATTAGGTTTGCGAACTAGAACGGGGCCCCTTCCACTTTGGTGGAAAAGTCTTTTCTTGGTTCCGGGAACTCTCTGAAGAAGCTGGTTAGCAGTTCTCAGGGCTTGTGAAGGTGTGTGTAATTGAAATAGTTCAGGTATGTAGACGAGAGCAAGTCCATTCAGAGCTTTAAAACTCCAAAATAAAATTTAAATTGAATTCTAAATGGGATTGGAAGCCACTGTAGAGCTACTCGTTATGAGATCATACTTTTTTTATACCAGTCAGCATTCGAGCTGCTGCATTTGGACCAACTGTAATCAGGATGGTGAGGACTGGCTGACCCTAAGAAGCAGTGAGGTACAGAAGTCCAACCAAGATGAATTAAAAGCATGTATCACCTTTTCCGGTTCCTTTTTTGGACAAGAGTGGTTTAATCTTGCGGATATTTTGCAGACAGGAAAGAGTTCCGTTAGATGTATCATATTTTTAATCACAGTGGAGATAACTCCTAGGTTTTTCAGTTGCGGCTTAACGTGGGATGTTTTGTGCCAAAGTATTTCCAACCAAATAATAAAATATTCCAAAAAAATTCTAAGAATCGAAAATCAAAAAGATATGTTGCAAAAAAAAACAAAAAAAAACCAGAAAAAATAAAGTAGATCTTTTTAGAGATACTTGGTGACTTTATTTATCTTTTTCATTTGGATTTTGCCAGTTTTTGCTTTCATAGCATTTGGATGGACTTTTAATTGGAGTCAGATTTCCTCCTGCTGTGCTCTTGAAACAGTTGATCTGCTGTGTTTGCAAGAATGCTTAAAGGTGGTGGGGTGGGCGTGGCTTGGTATCAGTCTAAAATCAGGTGGCTAAGGGAGAGTCAAGGTGAATGCCTTCTTCAAAGACCCACCTGCCCGTGAAGACACTGCCAAAACTCAGTCTCCTCAAAATCCTCAAAACAAAAAATGAAAACTGAACCGTGTGTGTGTGTGTGTGTGTGTGTGTGTGTGTGTGTGTGTGTGTGTGTGTGTGTGTGTGTGTGTGTGTGTGTGTGTGTGTGTGTACTGTATGTATAACCCCATACAGGGTGGCCTAATAACTGTTTTGAATAAGCTGTAGGAAGTTATACACACGTTTTAATGTCCACAAGACACTACGTCTCTGTCATGGAACGTCTGGTCAACCTGAAATAATCTGAGCTCACGTCTGCATATTTTTTGAAAATATGAAACAGTTAAAGGAAAAATGATGGGCCTCCATCTCTATTATCTAAGAATTTTCTTAAATTGAGTTTTGAGAGATGTTCTAACAAAGTCTGTATCAGATTCATGATGTTTCTAAAGTCTCTTTTGTCTCGCAATATTAAACCAGTCCAAATAATATCAAACCTTAACCTGAAGTTTCAGCTCCTCTTCCCACCACTCACCCCCCATGGACTCGCTCGACCAGCTTCGAGACCCTCCCATAGAAGCAGGGTGAACTTTACTCCATGTGGTTTAGGAAGCAGTGGAGGTTTCCTGTGGAGCTGACCGACACTGTCTTAGACCAGCACTTTCTTTTTGGATGGTGGGGTTTGACCCTTGATGGTACCCTCTGGGCAAATCTGTGTAGAGGAGAGAGAGGACAGACACAGACGTGGAGGAAGGGAGGGCTAGATGGAGGGAGGGAGGGATGGAGAGATGAAGGGATGTGTTCTGCCCCGGCTGCTCATGGCCTGTGTTAGAGCAGGTGGCAGAAGCTCCGTCTCCATGCTCGACCACCCAGAACCGGACAAACAGTCAGAACGCATCAGTCCAGACTGCCTAACCATCCATCCCACACACACACACACACACACACACACACACACACACACACACACACACACACACACACCATATATGTCCATTTTTTCTGTACTGTAGGGAAAAAGTGACCACCTTTTGGAAGCTCAGATCACAGACTGTCCTGTTCCAGTCCATCAGATCAGTTCTGAGATCTGATTTTTGTTCTGTTATACTTTAACATTTAACCATAACAACCACCTAATAATACCGGAGGAGACCAGCGAAATATCCTGGTTTTCAAATATTCATGTCAACCACCTTCCAGCTTCTGAGATACCATAGCAACAGCTCAATTCGAAGTCTTAGATATGATAGCAACAGCTCGATCTGAAGTCCGAGATACCATAGCAACGGCTAAAGTCACTGTTTTTGATCCAGAGAAGATTGAATTAAAATATTGTTGCTGTTCAATGAAAAAAAAACAAAAAAACTGCGCAGTGGACTCTGTACAGTGACCTTTCACCTTTTTCCTAACGGCTGTGTGTGACACCACACCAGCTGGCCCTGCACTGCTGCTACCACACAACAGGTTTCTGCAGCTCTGGCCGCAGCCAGACATCTGCCTGCAGCATCTGGCTAACATCTGGCCCAAGGTGGACAGGGGAGAGTCCAAGGAGAAGCAATGCCTCTCTCCGAACACATCCAGATCTTTATTTGTTTGGCAAATCGATTGGGTTTAGAATGTAGTGTGACATGGAATAAGATTTATCGATAACCTGCCTCTTTTTGAGCATCTTTGCTGGGCGGCCAACGAGCTCTGAGGAAAGCGTCGGCTCCTCGGTTCCGATACGACAGCTAAGAGACGGCCAACATTGCACCGGGTGTGATATGGGGAGAGCACGACATCTACCCACCCAGAGAGGGGGCGTGGCCGGGATCCTCAGATCTTAGGACTAGTGCACGAGTCCCCCTTTAGTGTAGTTTGAGTCATTGTTTAGACTGTACAGTTGATCTTTTTGCTGCACGGTATTGGAAAAAAACCTGTTTTGTGATATTTTTTTCAATATTTTTAAAAAATACAGGACTTTTCACCTGATTTCTCCAGTTGTCATTGATCCCTCTATGTTTGGAAACCTGGAGTCGAATTAAGGGTGCTGTACCCTGGAAAATGAGGACCGTCTGAATTGTCCTGCGGTTATTGCGTATGCATACATTGCGATGACCATGCTGAAACGATGTATCGCACACCCTTAGTGGATACTTCTGTTAAGAATGCCTGATGACTCATTAACTCATTAACTTTATCATCAGTACTTTCTGATGCTGGTGATTAGAGAGACCCTATATGGACAAATGTATTGGGACACCATTCATAGTTTCTTCTGAAAATAAGGTTAATAAAGAGTTGATCCTATTGTTGTTGAAGTAACTGTTTCTACTGTTCAGGGAAGGCTTTTTACTAGATTTTGGAACATTGCTGTGAGAATTTGATTGCATTCAATGACTCGCATTATTATGATGCTCTCCAGCATTTGGGTCATCATTCAGCATTTAGGATGGAGCACCATTTATCCAGACTCCTACTCTGTTGGTAGTACATCTCTACAGGGATTAGACAAGGTGTGTGTGCATTTGCGCAACTGTGTCAGCATATTTAAAGTAGCTGAAGAAAGGGTGTCCAGCGTAACCTCGGCGGTGGGCTTTGTTTCTGACCGTGTTGAATTGGGGACCGTTCTAAATAGTGCCCGAAACTAACCTGAATCTTTCCTAAAGGCTGTGTGTGTGTGTGTGTGTGTGTGTGTGTGTGTGTGTGTGTGTGTGTGTGTGTGTGTGTGTGTGTGTGTGTGTGTGTGTGACCCCAGCTGGTTGAATGAAAGCTGTCAGCAGTAGAATAGTGGCTGCTTTTAGGAAATAAAACCTGGAGAGTTTCTGACTGTAGTAACAGAGGAAAGACCTTCAGCAAAGAGAATGGTCATTCTTTTGACTCTTTTGTACACGAGCAAACTGTTGATTTCTTTCTCTCTCTTTGTGTGTGTGTGTGTGTGTGTGTGTGTGTGTGTGTGTGTGTGTGTGTGTGTGTGTGTGTGTGTGTTTTCCACGCTCCACAGGGCTCCACGCTTTAAGGGCTATCAGCAGCAGGACAGCCAGGAGCTCCTGCACTACCTGCTGGACTCTGTCAGGGTGGAAGAGAGCAGGGTGAGTGTGTTCACTGTAAAGCAGCTTATGCAGATCTAATCAAATCAACACTGAAATACTTAAACGACTGTCTATTAAACGAACCACTAATATCATAACCATACCATTTATGTCCACTCATAAGTCTGAACGTTTACATTAAACAGCGACTGAAAAAGAACATGATCAAATGCCCAGCTCGGGGCACATTCTGGGCATTCAAAATGTATAAATGAATCACTTTATTAAATTGATGTGTTCAATTCGAATCCGAATAATAAAAGGTTTGCGCCAGAAAGGTGTTCATTGTTGTGTTTTGGTCATCAGCCCTGAAACCTGGTCTCCACCCTGTGTGATTCGGCTCAGTCTGTGTGCTTGTTCACGAGGTTCATAGTGGGGGAGTTGTCGGGAGTTTTTGAGTCGTGCCCTCCCTCCTCCTGCTGAAGCCCCCCCAGCGAAAACAGGCGTGTGGTCAGGACGTGGTGGCGTGGCCCGGTGGCCCTGTGAGCCTCACGGTGTGGGGAGGATTGCAGACGGACCCCACTCAGACCTGTGAATGCTCACAGTTGTGGCACTAAGAAACCCTGCAAGTGGCGCGGCGGGCAGGGGCATTGTGCAGCCTGGGAAACACACAGCTGCTGAGTGGGACTCTTTCTGTGTCTCTCTCACACACATTCACACACACATTTGGAGGGGGGGGGGTTCACACTGCACAAATGCTCTCATTAAGCACATTCGCTCATTCATGCATGCTCATGTTTGTGTGTGTGTGTGTGTGTGTGTGTGTGTGTGTGTGTGTGTGTGTGTGTGTTGGTTACTGTAGCAGTGTAATGTCAAAAATAAGTAAGTAATATAAGATTATGAGTGCTTCACAGAATATTTTATATATATATATAAATACACACACACGAGCATCGTCTAGAATATTGTTCAGAATTTCATACGAAAAGACTTTATTCATTTTATGTTAAATTACATATTTTATACCTTTTTCTTATTATATATTATTATATATTATTAAAGCATGAAAATAAGAAATCCAGTCTCTCACATTATTACAATATTTAAATTCAAGTTTGACGAAATTACAAATCAGTATCAAAATAAAAACAAAAAGTTTGAATTTTTTTTTTATTAAATAGCCAAAAAGACCCTTTTTGCACAATGTTGACATTTTGGAGAAGCACTAAAATAATGTTGAAATTGTTGAATCTTTTCCAAAGTTAAGCAAGATGAAGATGAGATGGTTTTCATTTTCAGAGTGCTAGGCAGCTGCTTAGAAGAACCAATGGCTGCCAATGGCCACCCAAACCTTTGCATGCCACTGTGTATGTGACTCATGTGTGTTTATATATATATATATATATATATATATATATATATATATATAATATCTCATCAAACAGGTTTTGAATGGTGGTCCTGGTATGCAGTGGTCAGTACCTCTATAAAGTGACAACTGGTGAAGGGTCATGAGCGCTAAAGTCTCTCTTATTCTCATGGAGGTCTCAGCTTCCAGACCTGTAGGATCTGCTCTAATGTCGTGTGGAAGTCTGTACTCGATGGGGCAGAGCTGTATTAGTAGCACACGTGTGTGTGTTAATATACATCTCTCAAAAGTGTCATTGGGTTTGTGAGAGTAAGTGTGAACAAAACCCCCTTAAGCCAACCTGCAGACCCCCCCAAATATCTGTGTTTATTAGCTATTAGTATCAGTGATCAAAATATGCTAATTGAGCAGTACTAGTAATTATAACCAATTAACTCATTAGCTCGTGATCTGAGCATCGACGTGCACGTAGAGATACATTCTTAGGAGAGGATCACATTCACTCCTTTTGAAAGTGTGTGTGTATGTAGGGCTGGTGATTAATTAGTGAGCAACACAGCGGGAACCCCTCAGAGAGGGGGTTCTGGGGAGTGAAGGAGAGGGATTAACCAGGCTTTTGACCTAAATATCCGTGGCGTGGAGACGGGACAATAGCCAAACTGGTCAGAACCCCCAGACAAACGCCACCACAACCAATTATCTATTGATTGGTGCTTTACTGAGGCTGTGTCTCCTCACAGCTCCCTCACTAACACACTCACTGACTGCGTCACCTCCCATTAACCTCACACACTCACTCATACACAAGTGCGCACACACACACTCACCCAAACACACGCATGCTTACATATCCATCCCTAACACGCATTTTGTCCTGTAGAACCCTTATTTTAATTTATAGTCAGCCATCCAATGACTTTTATTATCTAGAACTGAGCATTTCACACCAAACCCGCTCTGAACGACTCCCGTCTTCACTGTTTAATTCATTCTTTTTTAATAGGAGCATCTTTTATGGGATGTTTTTGTAGTTTGACGTACTTTTATTCAAACAATTAAAAACGTATTCCCAGGAGACAGTCACGCATACCAGATCTTGTTCTTTTCAGAAGATCCATGGCTACTCAAATGTTTCTTCATCCGAGGAGTAAATATTTACAGAATTGAAGTGTTTGTGTGAATTTGGCCATGTTTTTGCATCTTTTTTTAATCATTAATTTTTAATACTATGGAGAGTAAAGTTTACAAAACAAAACAGAAATCGTGTTGGAACTTGATCATCTAGTGTGTTTCTGAGCTGAAAATGCAAGACTTGTAATGAGTTATAATGATGATTAGATTGATAAGGACATTTATAAAAAAGTTCTTCAAAATACTTGACAGTGGTCCAGATAAAATCTACAAGAATGTCCTTTATGTTTTGTTGTTTACGTATCAGTAATAGCCCTTATCAGGACTTTTATTCTGAAATTTGAACACTGTGAGCAAAGACAGAGAGCAGTTTTCTCTATTCTCCTCTATAACCCAATGTCTTGGCCAGTGATGTCATTAGCCCCACCTTCTCTTGCAGGTTGATCATGTTCACGTGGACAGAGCAGTAAACATGCACTGGAAGCTCCTTTGGCCTTTAAACTGGGATTTAATTCAGTTGGAAACGAGTGATTTGTAGATCTTTCTGATTGGTTATGCAGGGTAAGACTTGTAGCCTTATGATGATGTGTATCAGTCAGTGGTTCTTCCTTTTTTGAGTGTCAGTTCCTCTCAGTGGCCTCAGTTCTTTCTTGTGCTTTTAAAAAAATCTTGTTTTCCTTTTGGGTCTTCTATCCTGTGCTCTTATGGAGAACTAAGAATCAAGCAAACAAAGCTCCGAAGAAGATGCTCACATGGGCTGGAACCACCGAAAGCAGTCAAGCCTCAACTAGAGAACTTTTTAAAGACCATTGAATCTTCTGAGTAGATATTCCCCATGCTGTGAGGTTCTCTTGTCATTTCTGCCCCCTTAGGACCTTTCTCCTTTTGATTCTTGCTGGACAGTTTTTCTCCATGCTGTTATGGAAGTGGTTTTTTGGTAAAACCAAGGAACAAAAACCCCTTGAAGAAGAATTTATCAGACTCATACGGAGAACTGCTTTAACAGCATGGTTAAAACCTCCATCCCTGAGTCCTGGGGTTTCTCAGTGTCTCTCAGTGTCGCCTCAGTTCTTTCACACTCTTAGAGAGGTTCTCCAGTCGGTGCTGCCCCCTGTGTTTCTCCTCAGTGTTCCACACTCAGTTTTCAGGACCATGATGCTTTGGGGCCCAGACTGAATAGACCTGAGTAAAATAATGTACATGCAGCTCGTAATGTAATTAAGCTCACTTGTATACACACACACACACACACACACACACACACACACACACACACACACACGTCTTTTACATATGGCATGGAAAAGCACACCTGCTTGCTATTAGGCTTTCTGTATTCAGATGCAGAGTCTCTTCTATAGGAAGGTCATGTGGTTCTTTATTTGTGATGGCATTGAATTTTGTATTCAGCAAACACTTAAACTCAAACACACTAAACTGCGTCTCTCACACAATGCTCACAAACACTCCAAGATCAGGGACACCCGGAGAATTAACGAATCCAGCACAGCAGAACCAACACGACAAATAATTATTTCATTTTTAGTAAATGTAAATAAAATGACCTGCGTTTATAGAAACAGGCAAACAAATAAAACCTTTTTAAAACAGCCAAAAATGGCTACATTGACAGTCATTTTCAGTGTAAGTTGTACAAGCGTTTAAAGTAATTTTGGGACATTTCTATTGGTTCCTTTATCATAATATTCTTAATATTGAACAAATTTCCCTGTTATTTCAGAAAAGGTTGTGGTGATGCTGGTGTGAGACTCCCAGGCCTTGAAGACAGATATAGTCGATGATTATTAAACCACTCAAGTGTAAATCAACTGCCCTAATGATTACCTAGAACATGGGGTGGCAATATGCGGCTCTTTTATTGGCCTGTAGTGTCTCAACATCAGTCTACTTACAGGTAAAGTCCTGCTCCTCAACAAAAGGAGGATCAGTTTGTTGTTTCCAGATAAAACGACAAACTACTGATCATTATTTTATGATTGTATCATTGACTGAACACTAATCTGAGCTTCAGTGTCAGGATTTTATCTCCCCTTTCAAACAGACCGCAGTTGTCAGGTGTTGCTTCATCTTCAGTGGCTCTGAAAGTGGCTTGATTTTGGTTTAAATAGGACGAGTCGGCTCTTCTGAACACTTTGAGTGCCGACCCCTGACCTAGAGACCAGGACATGAATCCAGAAAATGAATCCAGAAATGTTCTTGTTTTATTCCATCAGATTAATTGTGGCAACTGGAATTACATCACTATCATGTGATGGTTTCAGCAGGATCTAAATGTGAGGAATCTGTAGATTCTTCTACTAGCTGAGGATGTTCTGAGTGAACAGCAAAGCACTTTTGTAAGTCTCTCCGGAGAAGCCGTAAATGTAAATCATGTCATTATATCTTTTCGGATAGCTGCTTCTGGATTGTGTGGACGCTCCACTACATGGGAGCTCCAGGGCAGTAGGTACCTTTGGTGGAGCTGCAGAATATCTCTCATGAGAACTGTGTAACACTTCTTATCTTGAGTCATATCAATGTAAAACCCTGTAATAACTCTACCGCCTCAGTCGGGCTGTGACGAACTCTCTAGTGCTCCACAAGCACATCCTCGGGGTGTCAGAGATCAGAGGGACAGTGAAGGTGGAGCAGTTTGGAGATGAAGTCTGAGAGGCCAGGTTGACATGGTTGGGACATGTGTTGAGGAGGAATAGTAGATATACTGGACAAAGAATGTTGGAGATGGAGCTGCCGGGCAGAAGGAGAAGAGGAAGAGCTCAGAGAAGGTTTATGGGTGTAGTGAAGGTGGACATGGAGATGGTTGGTGTAACAGTAGAGGAGGCAGGGGATAGGGCGAGATGGAGGCAGATGATCCTAAAGGGACGAAGAAGAAGAAGAAGAAGAAGAATTAATAAATAATAACGCTGGAATGTTAAATGTTATCAGTTTGGGGCTTTTTGTTTATGAAAACCAGAGATGTAGAGAACCCTGCAAACATTTAAACAGGAGTTATAAACAGTTATAAACAGGAGGGTCATGTGGTGGAAGAGTTGAGAAACACAAAGAGCTCAAGCTACTAGTGCTGGTTAGAATTAAGGTTTTGTGAGACGGTAACCAGACTTGGACTAATATTTGGGCTTATTAGTGCGTCTAAAAAGAAAAGGGTTTTTGATCATTTACTTATTTATTTATTTATTTATTTATTTTCATTACATTTAAACTGAAATTGCAAGCGTCTTGTTTTAAAGTTGATGCTGTGATTAGTCATATATTCAAATTCAGATTCGAAGAGTTTGAGCTTCATGAGCGATTAGTCAAACTGATCAGCTGTGAAACAAAGAGGTTTGACATGTGACTTGACGCCTAATGAAAATGACGCTTTAGGTTTTGAGCTTTTTGAGCTTTTTTTCCGAGGTCTTATTTTTTGAGGTGCACTGGTGTAGAACATCTTCAGTCTTCAGAAATATGAATTGTCCACATTATCAGGGTGATTAAGTGCTGAACGTCGTAATGCCGTTTTGTAATGGAATTCTTATTCTTGGCTCTTTATTCTCACAGCGAATCAAAGCAGCAATCTTGAAAGCATTCAATAACCCCACTGAGAAGACAGCTGATGAGGAAACCAAGCGGCAAGTGAAAGGTAATGAACCCCCCTGTGTGTACACACACACACACACACACACACACACACACACACACATAAATACACACAAATAAATACACACACACATATATTTATTTATGTCAGTTTGGAGCAATATCACCATCTAGTGGCTTTAAATGATACATATTGCATATTGGACTGGTTCTGAAGGTTGGTTTAGAATCTTTGATCAGTATTGACTTTTACATCCTGTATTCAGAGGAGTGTGTTGTACTCCAGCCGTCTCCGAGATAAAACATAATCGAGTCCATTCAGAGGAGTGTTGGGACATGACATTCTGGGTGATTTTCATTTTTCTAAGGATCAGTTGTTTGATCAGTAGAATTATATATTGTCACTGTCGAGCAAAAACCTTCAAGGAAAAAATGTGACCTTTTAATGGAAGTGAAAATACATTATTCTACATTATTGCATTTCTGTTCCTTTAATTGAAACTTTTGACTTTCTGACTTTTGAAAGTCTGAAACACTTCAGAAGTGTGTGTGTGTTAGAAATGCAGTGCGTTCCCAAACACTATGAACCTTCAGGAGGACTCTGAAAGTAGGGCTGCATGATCTTGGTAAAAACTGACATGGATGTATATATTTGTTCCAGTGTTGATAAATATTACAGCGTTATATACAAGGATTTTCAGCAACATCATCACATTAATAATGTTCACTGTGTATAAAATAAATGATTTGACATGAATCTGTTTCATGTTGATCTGTCATGGAAAATTAATTTTATATTAAGCAGCAAAAATTGCATTATATCAGTGTTTCTCAACCCTGGTCCTGGAGGCACCCCTGCCCTGCACGTTTTAGCTTTCACACTCCCCATACAAATCTGAAGAGCTCATGAATCAGGTGTGATGGGAGCAGGGAAAGCACGGAGGGTAGGGGTGCCTCCTGGACCAGGACTGACTTATGGCTGTGGCATCACCAGGAATCAAACTTGAGGACACCTCAGGGCTAGAAATAGTAACTTTTCTAAGTATCACTTTCTAGAAGCTGAAAACCAACAAACAAAACACATTGTTGTTTATTATTTATTGTCTTAGAACATTTTGTTCACCACAGCTGACTGTCATTGCTTGACACTGACCTGTTTATGCTGATTGGCTGAGGGTGACAGCTTGGGTTTGTATATTTAACCTACCGTATTTCTGTGTCTGTGTTCCAACCCTCAGCGTACGGCAAAGAGGGGGTAAAGATGAACTTTGTGGATCGGATATTTGTTGGAGAGTTGACAAATACCATTATGTGTGAAGAATGTGAACATGTAAGTGTTGCTGTTGAAGCATGCGTGTGTGTGTGTGTGTGTGTGTGTGTGTGTGTGTGTGTGTGTGTGTGTGTGTGTGTGTGTGTGTGCATAAGAATGATCCACTTCTGCAGCTGCTCCTTAACTGTTGTATTTGTGTGGTTTTCAGATTTCCACAGTGAAGGAGGCCTTTATTGACATCTCTTTGCCCATCATTGAGGAAAGGGTGAGCCACAGTTTGTCTTATCAGTTCGTCGGACAGTTTCACACACGGAAACACGGTCACAGCTGACGTACGGTTTAAGCGGTATGCAAAAGTGCCCCAAAAGATTTGACCTCTCTACTGACTTTAAGCAAGGTCTCAGACTTTGCTTGTTCCGTGATTGTTCGGAAAGGCCAGGTGATGCGAATTCAAAGCTATATAAATACACAGACCCTTCAAACCCTCCAACAATCAGGAGCCTTGGGCTCCTCGAAGCTCTGAAAAAAGGACATTAATATATATTGATGACTACAAAGCCGGGGAATTCAGGGCTGGGGGGGTAATTTGAGATCGTGAAGAAAGGAAAAGCCGCACAAAGCATCACGGACAGCAAATACATACAAGTGAGCAATAAGGAAAATGCATAAAAGGAGACCAAGAGACCTGATAGAGGAACAATCTAGGCTTGAGTAAGATTACTTAATGGTAGAAGAGACTTCCAGAGTCAAGGAGCACAAGTAGAAAATGCGAGATGGTTTGTGAGGAAGAAGGAGATCAGACAGACAAGGAGCCAGATTGAGCTTTATAGGTTAGAAGAAGGATTTTGAATTGAATGCGATATTTTACAGGAAGCCAGTGGAGCTGTTGGAGAGCAGGTATAATGTGGTGATGTGAGCAGATGTGTGTGACGAGATGGGCAACAGAGTTCTGTACCATCTGAAGTTTGTGAATGGAGGAAGAAATGACGCCAGCCAGACAGGAATCACAGAAGTCCGTTAGCGTTTCAGCCACAGACTGAGACCAGAGAAGGTTGGAGCTTGGTGACGGTGCACAGATTGAAACATTACGATTTAAGTGTAGAATTTATACGAGCTCTGAACGAGAAGGTTGAATCAAGGATGACGGACAGATTTCGAATCAGTGGAGAGAGAGACGTCTTCGATCAGTCAGAGGAGGAGTTTTTCTGAGAGTTGATCTGGATCCGATTAGAAGGAGCTCGGTTTCATCCAGTTCTTGATCTCTGATAAACAGGTTTCTAAGTGAGTAAGCGGTGGATCTTTAATGGATCTAGTACTGACGTAAGTCTGGTTGTCTGGTTGACGTCAGCTGGACTTTCACTGTTGTGCAGATGTGTGTTGAAGGAATAGGATTTAAACAATGAACAAGAGAGGTCCTAGTACTGACCCTTGAGGATCCCCATGAGTGACCACTCCTAGCATTGCTGATACAGCAAATCAAATTCAGGAAGACCTAGCAGACTGGAACGTGGTGCACTGTTGTACTGTGCAGCAACACCTGCACAAATATGACCACGTCATGTGTGTATTGTGGAAAAGTCCGTTTTTGTTCATAATGGAATTATAGCAGGTTAAAGTGAAGAATTTCTGTTATACTGTTTTTAAAAGTGTGAAACGCAGATTGGAATATTTTATAAGATATATAAGATGTTTTGGCACATGCTGCAGTAAACCATCACACTGGACTTCAGACACCTCAGATTCTGTGCCACACCACGCTTCGAGTTGAGACTTTAGGACTTTTGTTTTCCAAAGTCCAGTTCTTTTTCTCGTTAGTCCAGCTGAAACGCTCTCGACGCTGTGTCTGCTTCAGGATTGGCTTGGTATTAGGAATGTGGGACCCCCTTTCCTGGAGACATCTGTACATCTTCTTGAAGCAGCGTCATCCCTGTTGCTCGTGCACCTTTTCCCACCACATTTTCCCTTCGAGTCAACTTTCTACAGCACTCTGAGGACAGTCAGCAGTGAGCTCCTGTGTGGAGGATGTTGAGGGTAGTCCTCTGGACGAGTTGATCTCAAGATTGCGGTAGATCGAGTGATATGAGATATTGATTCGGTTTGAATAGTAATTTACTCAAACTCATGAGACGAAAAGGGCTTGAAACATTACACTTCCTGTGTAATGAATATAAGGAATGACAGTTTGCCCTTTTCAGATGCTCTAGTATATGATATAATGATTGGTCGGCTTTCTTCTCTGTTTCTTGTTTAGATATCCAAACCTACAAACCCTGGCAGACTGGCCAAAAGCGGTCGGGATCAGGATGTTCTGGCCTTTCATGGTGACGAACCCTCGGCGCCTCAGGCTAATAGAAACAGCAGAAGGCCAAGTGGACAGGTAAGGCCAGTCTCCACACCAAGCAAGAAGCAGGATTTATTTTGATCTGACTTTGATGAAAGGTTTTGTGTTCAGTGGGATTTCAAGTGTTGATTGAGTGTAATTCATTATTTACATTGTAATTAATCTTGTACAATGTGTAATTCCATACAAATACAGTACAGCTTAATTCATAGTGGTCTAATGCACCAGCACTATGAATCGAGGAACACTGGTTTGATTCCCGGGTCGTGCTGCATGCCATCAGCAACCGGAGTCTGATAGTGCACAGTTGGCCATGCTCTGTCTGGGTGGGTAGATGGCGCTGTCTCCCCACATTGGTCAGCACAGGTCAACCATTATAACAGAACTGGGGACCCAACACTTTCCTTTTACAGTGTAATCAGCCAAGACTGATGTATTCTTAAATAGGTGTGTGTGTGTGTGTGTGTGTGTGTGTGTGTGTGTGTGTGTGTGTGTGTGTGTGTGTGTGTGTGGTCAGAAGCTGCAGGCATGCAGATCCTCTACATGTCGTGATGAAAGAGGAGCAGAATCCCCACAGAAACATGAAGAAGATCTGACTGGGCGGAGCTTAGCCAGTTGCCAGGCTGACACAGCAGGCAGCCAATCGGATGCGAGTGAGAAAGATTCGTCTCCTCAGGACAGCAGTAACGATGCAGACAGCGAAGCGTCCGAATCGGAATGGTCACCAAGAGTGTCCACCATGTTCAGTCAGAGCACCGCAGCAAATAAAGCCTCTCCTTCCACAAACACTTCTTCACGTAGCCCCACCTCTTTCTCCACACAAAGCCCCGCCCCCCCTTCCTCTACCCACACTGCCATCCGTGGCCAGCAGGGTGGCGCCGTTGAGCAGCTGGTCAGTGCTGTGTCCAAGCTTGGCCTGGTGCACACACCCCTCGATCCACTGCCCCTTAGCCACGGGCTGGAAACTGAAAGAGAGAAGGAGCGTGCAAGCCACCAGGGGGCGTTCCAGGCCCTTTCCCACAGCTACACGCCTTCATCCAAAGAGTGCTCAGTTCAGTCCTGCCTGCACCAGTTCACGTCTGTCGAGCTGCTGATGGGAAACAACAAACTGCTGTGTGAAAACTGCACCGAGCGCCGGCACAGACAGCTCAGGAGAAGTGGAGGGGCAGGTACACACCCACACACACACACAAACACACACACACACACACACACACACACACACACACACAAACTACCTTCTCAGTTAACACTTATAGCATTCCATCAGACATGTAGTCACCTATAGGTTTACTAGGTCATAGAGCTACCTCTCACGTGCTTCATTAGGGTGGAGTTACCTTCTGAAGGTTTTTGTAGGTCACATGACCTACTTCATAGGTCATGGATTTACCTTCAATAGGCTTCCATTAGACAGAGTTACCTCCTAAAGACTTCTGTAGGGCATATAGTTATGCCTTTAACCCTCGAACACTAACGTTAAAATTAGTAACACTATCACTTACGTCGGGTATATTTTACTCGGTATAAAGTTCCAGATAAAATATAGTTTTCATCAATTTATTTTAAAAGTACAACACTGTATGACCAGTTTTGGAACCCTTCTTTAATTTTACAACATACAACATCACATAAAAAAGCTACCATGGGTGACCCTATAAAAAACAAAAATATTATCGGAAAATCGGGTAATCTTTTACAGGTAAAGTCCTAACAAAAACAATAACTTGGAACTTGGTCTTTGGTCCCCCTATTCCTGGGACATGTGAGCCCTGTCTGGTAAAGGCACTGTCTTCCTGCATCACTGATAACTGGGGGACAGAGAGACAAAAAATGTACTAAAGCTGGCCACTTGGCCAAACTCAGTGATCGTGGTAGGAGGACCTTAATCAGGGAGGTGACCAAGAATACAATGGTCACTCTGACAGAGCTTGAATGTTGCTCTGTGGGGAGAGAAACTTCCAGAAGGACAACAATTTCTACAGCACCAATCAGGCCTGTATGGTAGAGTGGACAGACGGAAGCCACTCCTCAGTAAAAGGCACATGACAGCCCGTCTGGAGTTTACATAAATGCACCTAAAGGACTCTCAGACCATGAGAAACAGACCAGTTTGAGAGGTTCTGCAAAGAAGAATGGCAGAAACTTAAGGCTGTAATTGCTGCCAAAGGAGCTTCAATACAGTATTGAGAAAAGGCTGTGAATAGTTGTGTACCTGTTATGTGTTTGTGGGTTTTTTTTAAATAAAGGTTTGTGTCATATGTATATAGAATTTTGAGGGGAAAATGAATTCAATCCATTTTGGAATAAGGCTGTAACATAACAAAATGTGCACAAAGTGAAGTGCTGTGAATACTTCACGGATGCTCTGTATATCATACATTTTTAAAGCAATTTACCCGTCTGCGTTCTGCCCCGTGGAAGATTCTGGATAATAGTTTTTGTGTCACAAAATTTAGAACTCTGTATGTAAAACATATGTATGTAAATATGCATGCTGTCTTTAAATATTTAATGAATGAATTATTAAGTGTTTAATTTTTCTAACCTTAATACATGAATGAATGAATATGTTACAGATAAGAAAGCAGAGAAGGTGTACACAAGCGCTCGTAAACAGATGTTGATCTCAGTGCTGCCCCCGGTGGTCACGCTACACCTCAAACGTTTTCACCAGGTATGAACGCTTCTGTATTAATGCATAAGAGAGCTGAAGTGTTGGCAGGAACTTAGGATCCACCGATCACATGTATTGTGTTTGTGTGTTTGTGCATGTATCAGATATTCATATGTAACCACTGAGACTTCATCCCAACTTTTCTGGAATGTTGTGGTTTATTAAACCAGTAACACAATCTCTGTGTATTTGTAGGCTGGGATGAATTTGAGGAAGGTGAACCGGCATGTGGATTTCCCCCTTATCCTGGACCTGGCACCCTTCTGCTCTGCATCTTGCAAGGCAAGGCGGCATTATCGCATTCATAATAAACAGTTTATACCAGTGATGTGTTAAAGCTGTCTCTGATTGGTGCTGTGTTGGTGTTGACATTAGACAGCGTCTCCAGTTCTGGTGATTCGACTCAGTTTGGTGGATTTACTGCTTAAAGTCAACCTGAGGATGCATGTTTACTGCTCTGTCCACGTGTACATGCTCAACCTGCATACAGACTCTGACTGATCAGAGAGAGGGGGCGGGGCTGATGCTCAACCTGCATACAGACTCTGACTGATCAGAGAGAGGGGGCGGGGCTGACGCTCAACCTGCATACAGACTCTGACTGATCAGAGAGAGGGGGCGGAGCTAAGACCCAGATATTGGGTTATAGAAGAAAATGAGAAGGGATGGACAGTTTGCTCTTTTTCTTTGCTCACACAGTGTTTAAATTTCAGAATAAAAGTCCTGAACATGGATAATATATATAAATACTCAAATAACAAAAATAATAAAGGATATTTTATTTTTATTTGGAAGACTATCAAGTATTTTGGAGAAATGGTTATTGTAAATATCTAACATGATAAAAGAGTAATTTCTTTTTGAATGATAATGTGTGTGTGTGTGTCTGTGTTTGCACAACAGAACCTGGGATCCGGAGAGCGGGTCCTCTACAGTCTGTACGGTATTGTTGAGCACAGCGGCTCCATGCGTGGTGGTCACTACACGGCGTACGTGAAGGTCCGAACACCACAGCGTAAATCAGAACACCGCAGGAACCAGTCAGGTATACAAAGAGTTGCGGTTATATCACAAACGTGCTTTATACCGACACGGTAGTCCATCTGCCCATCAGGGAAATGGGAAAACCATGGGATCACTGTTGAGCAGAACAGCACTTATGTGGTAGTAAGCTGTGACAGAAGTTGTCCACCAACCACATATATCACCAGCACAGTGGTGCTACAAAGGAGAGGTTTCTGATAATGTGGCCAATTAGTGTACAAACTGTTGGAGAACCCAGGAGTACTGACGTGGCCACAAACACCATTAATATGTCAATTCTAAGCTTCAAATTCTAAATTAGATTAAATTAAATTAAATTCTTCAAGTTCTAAATTAACCTTTAGAACCTTATGTTTTAGAAAGCCTGTATACAGTCACATTCAAAGGTCTGGGCACCTCTGGTCAGAATTACTGTTCTTGTGGAGAGTTAAGCAAGTTAAAGATTAAATGAGCTCCAAAAAGCATAAAGCTGAGGTTTTCTACAATTTTAGAGACACAAAAGTAAACTTAGGAGATATGAACATTCAGATAACTTTGCCATTGATTAGCCTGTTAAGGTTCTGGCTTGTTCACGGTCATCGTTAGGAAAGGCCAGGTGATGCACGTTTCAAACCTTAATAAATACCCAGACCCAAAAACAGCGGCCATGAGTTCTTCTAAGCAGCTGCCTTGGACTCTGAAAATGAAAACGGTTGAGGTTCACGAAGCAGGAGAAGCAATAAGAAAACAGCAAAGCGTTTCCAGGTTGCCGTTGCTCAGTCTGAAATGTATTTAAGAAATAGCAGTTAATCGGAACAGTGGAGGTCAGGAAAAGGTCAGGAAGAACAAGAGAATGTTCAGAGACAGCTGCTCGCAGGATTGCTAGAGATGCAAATCAGAACCCCTGCTTGACGGCAAAAGACCTTCAGGAAGATTTAGCGGATTCTGGAGTTGTGGTACATTGTCGTACTGTTCCTCTCCTGCATCCTCACCTTAGAATTCGGCATCGGAAGGAACATCTAAACAAGTCCTGTGGACCGATGAGGTTAAAATATAACTCTTTGGCTACAATAAGCAAAGGTATGTTTGAAAAACAAATGAGTTTCATTAAAAGAACACCTTTCCAACTGTTAAGCATGGGGGTTGTGTTGCAGCCAATGGTACGTGAATATTTCATGGGTGTAAGGAAGAATGGATTCAGTGAAATTCCAGCATACCCTGGAAGTAAACGTAACAGCATCTTTAAAAAAGGTGAAATGGGAGGAAAAAGAGGATGACTTCTACAAATGGATAATGGCTGAACACACCTCGAAATCCACACTAAACCATCAAAGGTTTGACCATGATCCTCACAGCCCCCTGATCTGAACATCACTGAAAATCTGTATAATTAGACCTCAAAAGACGGCCCAGGAACTTTTGTTAGGAAGAACAAGAACTGAAAGACTCTTGGCTACAAAAAACATTTACAAGCTGTGATACTCACCAAAGGGGGGCGCTACTAGGTACTAACCATGCCGGGTGCCAAAAGTTCTGCTTTGGGTCCTTTTACTTGGTAGATATTCTGAAAATACTAAGGGAGTGTGTGTCTTTAACCTTTTTCCTTTTGGAGATCATTTCTTCTTCAACTCGCTTAACTGTTCGCAGTAAAAGCCCAAACCTGTGTATGCCACTGTAGAAAGATCTACCAGGGATTTTGTTCATGAAGAACCGTTTCCCCACGCAAAGAACTATTAAAGCGTGCAAATTGTTCTTTAAAGTGCAATGGCTCTATGAAGAACCACAACGGAAGAGGGTTTTGGATAAAGTAGTGGTGTACACACCATTTCAGAAGCCCAGTAGTACCACTGTGTCCACATGCTCCACTAATATGGCACTTTTAAGTTTATATAGCATTATCATGTTCTCCTCGATGCAACTCGCTGATCCTGAGCAGTACAGGTTCATAATACTGGCGGTTGGGGTCTGTGTTTAGAACACTGGGTTATTGATCACAGGGTTGTGGCTTTATTACCCAGTTCCGCTCTTCTGCCACTGCCGGGCCCTTGAGCAAGGCACTTGACCCCCATGGCTGACCCTGCGCTTTGACCCCGGCTTTCTAAGCCGGGACGTGCAAAAGAATTTTGTGTATGAATATAATGACGATAAAGCTTCAGTGGCTGTGGAGGCTGGGAAGTGAGTGTATGGAGTGCAGCGTTGCTTTATCCCAGTAGCCTTGAGCATGTTGTCGGTGCAATAGGGGTTAAGCGGGGCTTGTTTACTGCTGAGCTATGAGCGTATTCTTCTCTCAAGAAGAGATTGTTTGTGCTGGTAACGAAGTGCAGAACCCAAGGCTGTGTTGTTTTGGCCATCAGAAGAGCAGGGAGTCCAATAAACACTCTTACGCGCACTTCACGGCACAAAGCCTGCCTTTACCTTTCACGGCAACTTCACCTCTGACCTCGTACTCGCTGGTCATAACCTCTCATTGAGGCCAAGGCAGCTGAAGGCTGCTCTGCTCTAAAGGTTTTTACGCATTTAAACATTTACCCCTCATTCTCCCAACATAGTCCAATGTTTTTATACTGGAGCTACAACGTAATACGGTCTGCTGTCGGGACAAAGACAATATGGGACAATCATATGTCCTTAGGATTTGTACTGCATTTAGATCAAATTCGTATGTTAATGAGGTCCAGCTAGCAGTCGCCCTACCTTTTCTGGACACACATTCAGCTGTGATATTCCTACAGGACCACGCTCGTCCACATACTGCTGCTGTCTCAAGCGGTCACCTTGAGGACATGTGTGGGATGCAACTGGACACCATGAAGAGCTCCAATCAGAGACGTGTGGCATGACGCTTAATAAATGTTCTCCAAATCAGTCTAAATGTTTAATTACATACTGTTCCTGTAACTTTTATCTTCCTTCCAAATGTAAACACATTACACCAGATTTTATGACCTCCAGTAAGCACTAAAGAATAACCCTGTAGCATCATCCCTCCTCCACCAAACTTTACAGTTGGCACAATGCAGGTCACATTGTCCCATCACTTGCCAAACCTAGACCAGCAGCCATACACAGAAGCGTGATTTGTCACTCCACAGAACATGTTTGCCATTGCTCCAGGGTCCACTAGCAGTGTCCTTCTCATCTCCATCTGACCCTTGCTTTCAGCTACTTGCCCATAGAAACCCATTTAATTTAGCTTTCGGTGGGAGGTGATTGTGTCGGTTTGTTAGAGGAGATGTTGGACTTTGCGGTTCCTGCACTGTGTGCCGCAGCAGCCCTTGTTCTGTAACTGTACAAACTGCTGTGCTTCCACCACTCACAGTTGACCTTGGAATATCTAGAAGGGAAGACATTGCACAAACTGACTTACAATGGTGGCATCCTATTACAATGCCACGCTGAATCCCGCGAGCTCTTCAGAACAACCCGTTTTTCCCACAAATGTTTGTAAAGGCAGACTGCATGGCTGCATGCTTGATTTATACAGCTGTTACAACGAGACTCAAACAAACACCTGCATTTAATGAATTCAGGGAGGTGTGTCCCAGTACTTTTGTGCATATAGTCCAGGAGTTCTCAACCTTTCCCACCTCGCAGCCCACCTGTTTGTAACTACAAGGCATAACAACGGACCACAAGACAACAAAACTCAACTTTTAATGTAAAATTGTTTTTTTTTTCTATTCTTTAATTTCTCTGACACTGAAAACATGAGAATTAGTGCCTGAACTTGGCTTAAAAATGTCACATCTTCATGAAAACGTCCTGAATGTGCCTCACAAAAAGAGCAGGAAAGATGAGCTGCTGGCTACAGACGACACAACTAGTGTTTACTTTTGTCAGAAAGCTCTGTCTCTCCGTCCCTTTGTCTACAATCTGTCTACCAACACTATGACATCATATACGTATGGTTACCATCTATCCCTGATTGGCTAATTGTGAGGGTCAGGTTCCCACAGCCGACACTGATAGCATTTCATTTGCCTCACATTACTGCTGTGATGTAATTTGTATGTTTCTATTACTTCTAAAATATTGTGAACATAAATGATCTCTCAATTTTAACTTTAACTAAATAGTTTCTCATGTAGACTTTTATGATTTAAGGGATGTTTCCGGCCCACTGGTGGTCCCCGGCTGACAGGTTGAGAAACCCTGACATACTGTAGTGTAGAGATTGTCACAACTTCACTTTTTGATTTGTATAATGAGAATCTGGCAGTTTTGCTTTATATTGTGTCAGAATTTTATGATGAATGGACCAATAGAAATGGTCCAAAAGTATTTGGAATAAAGTATTTTTGTATTAAGTTTTATTAAAGGTGAATAGAGTTGTGTTTTTGAATATTACTTTGCAAAAAACTTCTAAATCTAAACTGAACTGGACCATTTATGATCCAATAAAATATGCCTGTATGCTCAAACCATCCCTCATAATGGTAAATGGATGTGATCGTTCCAGTACACCGTTGGCTACACTGGCTAATTAATAATTGAAACTTCTCCTTTTCTGCATTCAGACACTGATGGCCTCTAGTTTGAAACTGATCTCGAGTTTCTCCACCTGATTCAGTGAAGCCGAAAATTAGACTTGCGTCAGTAAAATCTGCTTGTTTGCGTTTGTGTTCCAGGATCCAGAGAGGCCGTTTCTGCCCCTCCAGGCCAGTGGGTGTACGTGAGTGACACCAGTGTCCAAACGGTGCCCGAGTCCCGCGTCTTGAACTCACAGGCCTACTTGCTGTTCTACGAGGAGCTCCTCTAGCGGGCGCCGTTTCATCAGCTTTCATCCCTACGGAAGCCTGGCAGCCTCTATCCTCTTAACCCACCGTGCAGTGGACTGCAGATGCTGTTCTAAATAGAGAATGATCTTCTAAATCTAGATTTATTTATATTTTACAGCTTCTATTTGATTGCATAGAGAATTACGAGCTTTTGTCTGTTGAAAAGGAAATAATGCGCTTTTATTCTTTTGTTTTGGTTTGTTGACGAGAATGCCAAAGACTTGACAGGACAATGAAGACTGCGGGGCAAGACGTGCCAACAGATTCTTATTCTGGCCTTTTCTTTTACATGAGGGAACCTCAACACAGTATGCAGTTTTGTGTGTGAGAGCGAGAGAGAGAGCGAGAGAGAGAGCGAGAGAGAGAGCGAGAGAGAGAGCGAGAGAGAGAGAGAGAGAGCGAGAGAGCGAGCGAGAGAGAGTGGTGGTGACACAGTTGCAGTGGCAGCATATTGTTTCTGGGCTTATAAGGGACAATACTACACTCACAGGGTTGCCTAGCTACCAAACAATATATGGTACATGTTTCTTTTAAGTTCATTTTAGAGATGATTTGTTTTGCATTGCTTCTCTGGATGGTGATTCATGTATTCCAGCCTGTGCAACATAGACGTCCACAGTGGAAGTAAAGCAGCGAACATTGAGAATGAAGTTAATAACTGTAATATCCAGAATGCTGAGGGTCATCTCTGAGGGCTGATCAAATATCAGAAAATGACTAAAGATATTCAAAACAAGTGTTTCTCCCCATTGTTTGGCTGTAGTCAGAGTCTACAGCCACCAGGGATGGTTTTGCAGGACAACAGAAAGTGATCGATAACCTGAATCATATTTTAACAAATCCAGGTGAGCAGTGTGTCTGTATGTACAGTGTGTGGAATCCATAATGTTGAATGATCTCTGGTATGTTCTGTGGACACCACCTCAGGTTGCAGGGCGTTTCAAGCTTTTTCTGCTTGGACTTTATGAAGTGTGTGAGTGCGTGTGTGTGTGTGAGTGTGTGTGAGTGCGTGTGTGTGTGTGTGTGTGTGTGTGTGTGAGTGCGTGTGAGTGCGTGTGAGTGCGTGTGAGTGCGTGTGTGTGCGCGTGTGTGTGTGTGTGTGTATGTACACGTACACCACACATATATAAGTAAACTAATCAGATGGTAAGCAAATAATGAAAGACAGCATCTTAAACATCTTGTTTAACTGATGTGTTGAATGTTTGGATGGGTGTGTCTCACATTCATCATTTTAAAGAGTGTGTTTCACACTGCAGCTTTGTGTGTGTGTGTGATTTCTTTCCCTCCTTGACTACGTAGGCATTACCTCAGGGGACACGAACGCCCACACCTGTATAAGATGTGAGGTGTTATCTTGTGAGTGAGGTTAAAGAGTTCCTTGTTGGTCACCTGTTGAGAAATCGTTGATCACTCCATCAGCAGAAGCACGAAGTCTTGGTATAATTGTGGATGGCCACAATTGACTGGTCAAACTTGACTGGGTCATGCAGATTTCTCCTTTACAACATCAGGAGAACTCCACCTTTTCTGTCTAGAGAGGAGCTCAGGCGCTTGTTCAGTCTCACGTCAGTTCAAGACCTGACTGCTGCAACTGTCTTCTGGCTGTATCTAGAATGAGGTGGCACGACTCGTCTTTAGTGTTCCCAAGTGCAGCCACGTAAATCCTCTGCTGTGTTCCCTTCATTGGCTTCTTGTGGCTGAACGTCAGATTCAAAACCTTGATGCTGGTCTACAAAGCCAGAAATGGACCGGCTACTCCGTACTTGATGGCAATAGTCAAAAGTCGACCTGCACCAAGAACCCGTCAAGAATCAAGCGCAGCTTGGCTTGACCCACCGTCCATCGTGATGCATGGAAGGCAAGGATCCAGACTCTTCTGTCCTGGAACCTAAGTGGTGGAACCAACTTCCCCTGTGAGTCCAAACAGCTGAATCACTCGCTGTCAAATGCAGACTGAAGACAATCCCTCAAAAGAGCATTGAACTCATTAAAGGTTTATGATTATAATGTCTGGTGTGATAAAGTGTAATATGTCAAGCATTATGTATCAATTCTTACATTAATATTTGGTATCATCTAAGCTTCTAGCTTCTACAGAGTAGAAAATGTTTCTGTGAACAGCAAAGTTAAAGTTAACAAAACAGCAACCTTCCACTGAAGGGAAATCTTAATGCTTCAGCATACCGCAGCATTTTTGAAGGTCCTTTTTTTCCTGCATTAGCTGGGCTCAGTGCAAACATCAAGGTCCCTAAAGGCCTGGTTGAGTGACTTTAGTGTGTTAGAAGTTGACTGGCCCAGAACCCTGACCTTTCCTCCATCAAATACCTTTTGGACTAACTAGAATGGGGACTGCAAGGCTTTTTAACCAACATCAGTGTCTGAGCTCACAAATGCTCTTCTGGATGAATGGGCAAAACGTCATACAGATGAAATGTTGGAGAAAGCATTCTGACAACTGCATCATAACACTTGTGCAAATATCCCTGTTCTTTTATTCGTGTAGTTCAGTGTGCGACCCCCTTTTAGGCTCCAGTAAATTTCGTGACCCCCCCCCCCCACCGCCGGGAAGAAACGCCTTCAAAACTCGTAAAATATTCCAAGTACTTTTCATCATATTTTCCCACTTTCTTTGTTTCTTTTTGTAGTGATGATACCCTTGAATCTGAAGCTTTGAGGCCTGTGTCGAAAAAACGATACGCATTGGTTCGAATCACTGTACCGATGCTCGATTCCTTCTACACTGATCACGTGACCAATGACGTCCGAAGCTTCATTTCGGCACACAATCACGTGACTGCTTTAGGGAACGATTCAAAAGCAGCAAAACCTGGCGCTCACTTCGAGGGTCATAAGGGGAGACATAGATACACAGAGAGATAGAGAGAGTGTGAGAGAGTGAGAAAGGCAGAGAGAGAGGGAGAATAATGGACTAGTGATACAAACCCGGTTTGGTAGGATGTGACTAATAGTGAATAATATCATTTTAGAATTTGGTTTATATTAACAGATCAATAACATGGTGAAGGGACACAAGCAGCAATGTTCGGTTAGAATGACGTGTAGTTTCTCCAGTGTGATAATCAAGATACATTCTGAGTCTATTATATATTAATTCAAAATATATTACGGTGTCATTTATTTTAATATATTACATTAAATTATCCAGACATCAAAGTATTCTGCCATTTGTTTGATCAGTTTTTTTTTATTTAAATCTATGGATGACATTCCGAGCCACAATGTGAATGAACCTGAATCAAGATTCAGATCGAAGAGTCGAGCAGAACGGTGAGTGAGTCAGGTTGATTCAGTGAAAAAAACATTCTAAAAATGCTCTATTTTAATAAACAGTGGTTTGCCGAGCCATGTCCTTCATACGACACTCCATCAAGAAGATACAGTGTGAAAAAGATTAGCGCTTAAATCTGATTCATCCACATTAAGCTAACAAAACGTCTTAATTAGTGTCATATTCACGACCCCCCCAGAAGTTACCCCAGGTTAAGAACCCCTGATATAGTGTAATCGTTAACATAAGATTTGATTTCTTGAATAGTAAAATAATTCCTATAAACTAAATTGGGAAAATTGCACTAATGCCTGGTTACATGGACAAGGATTAAGCCTGCTTTAGTGTGAGAGAGTGTGAGAGAGTGAGAAAGGCAGAGAGAGAGGGAGAATAATGGACTAGTGATACAAACCCGGTTTGGTAGGATGTGACTAATAGTGAATAATATCATTTTAGAATTTGGTTTATATTAACAGATCAATAACATGGTGAAGGGACACAAGCAGCAATGTTCGGTTAGAATGACGTGTAGTTTCTCCAGTGTGATAATCAAGATACATTCTGAGTCTATTATATATTAATTCAAAATATATTACGGTGTCATTTATTTTAATATATTACATTAAATTATCCAGACATCAAAGTATTCTGCCATTTGTTTGATCAGTTTTTTTTTATTTAAATCTCAAATGTTAATGCACTGGAACAGTTTTAAGAGCTGTAATTTTTTTTAAAGCCCCTCGTCCACTAAATACACAAAGCACTTTCAGGTTTTGCCCACCAGATGCTGCTAATGTCCACTGTGTTATGAAGCTCCGAGTAATGAATCTTTTTTCGATACAGTTGGAAAAAGGCTTCAGTGCTTCAGAAAGCCTCGGTTTGCCATCACTATTTTGTCTGTTCTGATGTTCCTGGACGTGGGCGTTTTGCGTCCACACTTCCAATTCGACCTTCTAAAAAACACTCTATTTTAATCCGGCCTGGATGACATTCCGAGCCACAATGTGAATGAACCTGAATCAAGATTCAGATCGAAGAGTCGAGCAGAACGGTGAGAGAGTCAGGTTGATTCAGTGAAAAAAAAATTCTAAAAATGCTCTATTTTAATAAACAGTGGTTTGCCGAGCCATGTCCTTCATACGACACTCCATCAAGACTGAGAAGATACAGTGTGAAAAAGTTTAGCGCTTAAATCTGATTCATCCACATTAAGCTAACAAAACGTCTTAATTAGTGTCATATTCACGACCCCCCCAGAAGTTACCCCAGGTTAAGAACCCCTGATATAGTGTAATCGTTAACATAAGATTTGATTTCTTGAATAGTAAAATAATTCCTATAAACTAAATTGGGAAAATTGCACTAATGCCTGGTTACATGGACAAGGATTAAGCCTGCTTTAGGACTTAAAAGTCCCTGCTTACTGCTTTTCATTTTTCTGAAGATAGGACATATATTTTTTACATTATATATTAATGTAATTTAATCAGACTTAATTGCTCTTTGAGTCTGAAAGAGCAACGAGCAAAATTGAGTGGGCAGATGGCGCTTTCTCAGTGAGATACTGGCTGGCACAGGCCTGTTTTATCTGTTTTACTGAACCCGGGGGACCTGGCACTTTCCTCTAAGTGCGGTGGCTGCCCAGCAATGATGCGTTCGTAAAGATATAATAAAGAATTCTAGCTGGGGTGTCCCTTTAACTACTGGATTTGAAATTGAAATCAGGGTCAATAGAGAGCAGTTGGAGACAGAACAGCCGCAGAGCACGAATCTGAGGGAAATAAAAAGGTTGAGGCACATCAACAAGGCTAAATGTGATCTGACCAATTGGTCTGTCTTCCCTAGAGGCATGTGGAAGGAAACGGCTCCCCTACACACACACACACACACACACACACACACACACATTAAATCCAGGCTGTTAAAAGGCTGAACTGTGGCTCTAGACATGTAATGCATGTCTGGTAGATGCTTTTAGACCGTGCTGCTTTGCTACACATTCAGCAGGTTGTGTGTGAAGGCACCAAAGTGCCACCCCTCCTGTCATCCTCCCGTCATCCTGTCATCATTAACTCACATTAAATCATCTCCCAGCTGCAAAACAGAGACACAGCGCTTCACGAAAAGATCACACGCTGCCGTTGGTGTCCTGACACCCTGCCCAAAACCATCGCCTGCTCGAGTTGGTGTCTTGACACTCCAGTGTCCCAACAGTGGGTTCCGGGGGTGTCAGTGCCAGGCTGCTGAATGGTTTGGGACAGTGGCCTTTTTCCTTTCCAGCTGTGCTGGGATGTACAGTGACAGACAGAGACCAAGAAAAGCAAAGCAGAACAAAAGACAACTTAAAAGGTCAGCAGCTGCCATGCAGGCCTCGTAAAGGAGCCATATCATACTTCCTTTTTATGTTAAGCAGTGTGTGTGTGTGTGTGCTTGTGTGTGTGTACATGCACAAGTTATAAAGAGTATATATTATTGAGTATATATTATGCATATATTAGTACATACCAGTAATTCCACAAGTAATACCAGCCAATCAACACTCCTCAGGAGCTCCAAATCAGTACTCACTTAACAAGAGTGCCAAACAATCTTAACTGAGTGTCAGCCAATCAGCATTCAGCACCAGCCAATCACTACTCACTTAACAATAGTACCGATAATGTGCAACAGTAACTGTCAGCTAAACCAGGAATCAGTAACCAGCCAATCAGCACTCGCCTAACAGTAATACCAAACTATCTGCACCATTAACTGCTGTCTTACAGGCCAATCAGCACTCAGTAACAGCAGTGCCAGCCAATCAGCACTCACCTAACAGTAATACCAAACTATCTGCACCATTAACTGTCTTACAGGCCGATCAGCACTCAGTAACAGCAGTGCCAGCCAATCAGCACTCACCTAACAGTAATACCAAACTATCTGCACCATAACTGTCTTACAGGCCAATCAGCACTCAGTAACAGCAGTGCCAGCCAATCTCTACTAACTTATTAGTAATGCCACTCAGCACTCAGTAACTGAAGTGCCAACCAATCAGCACACATTAGCAGTAATGCCAATCAATCAGCACTTGATAGCAGTAGAGTCAACCAATCAGCAGTCACTAGCTGTATTGCCAACCAATTGGCACTCAGTAGTAGTGCCAACACTGGGAAGAGGCTTGAAACTGATGAAAATTGATCAAATCTCTCATAACTCCAAGGTAGATCATCAGAATGTTTTCTAGTCTGGCTGGAGAATCGCTTTAAGCGAACAGATCATTTATTCTGGAGGTTAAATCTAACATTTAACGACAGGCGTCACCCAATGGGAATTTTATACATTGTTAAGATGTTATTACACTGTTATAACTAAACCTCATCATCAGGACTGTCAGGATGGACTCTACACTGGCCTTGGCAAATCACACACTGCCACCTTCTGGTTATTATTGTAAATACACCTGTTCTGCTTTCCTGGTTCAGCTGGAAGTCCTTTTCAGTCTTTATTACAGGGATATCATAAACCATAAGCATGTGCATCTTGCAGTGGCAGGGCTCTGCCAATAAATGCAATCAAATGCTCACAGCAATGGTCCTAAACTTAGTATAATACCTTCCAAGAATGAGGGACAGTTCCTCCAACAAAGGCACGAATGCTGTATATCCTGGAAAGTACAGTTATACAGTATATAGCCTGGAGGAAGAAGCCCATGATGGTGCTCCATGGTGATGAATGTCTTCAGTGGCAGAGCTGTGCACCAATGATATGCTGGGTATTCTTCATCACCTTCTGTAGGACCATCCAGTTAGGCACTATGGAGAAGCTGGACCACACTGACACAGTTGGTTAGGGCACCCTGAATGGTGCAGTGGCCAATGTGATGATCTGAGGAGACAGATGGTCTCTGAGAGGCCTGTCCAGTTTTTCAGACGCTGTAGTGGACAGAGATCCAAATCAAACAAATGTGTGAACCTTAATTCAAAAGAAGGATTGTTGAAGTCGACCTGCAGGACAGGATTTGCAGAAATGTTTAGTTCCATTATTGCTACACAAGGGAGTCACACCAGATACAGATGTGTAAGACTGGTTAAGTTTCATTAATATATAAATGACTGTATGTCTGGTATGGTAGTGTTACACTATCATAAAACACTACCGTAATACACTATCATAAAACACTACCGTAATACACTATCATAAAATACTACCGTAATACAATGTAATAAAACACTACCGTAATACACTATCATAAAACACTACCGTAATACACTATCATAAAACACTACCGTAATACACTGTAATAAAACACTACCGTAATACACTATCATAAAACACTACCGTAATACACTGTAATAAAACACTACCGTAATACACTATCATAAAACACTACCGTAATACACTATCATAAAATACTACCGTAATACAATGTAATAAAACACTACCGTAATACACTATCATAAAACACTACCGTAATACACTATCATAAAACACTACCGTAATACACTGTAATAAAACACTACCATAATACACTATCATAAAACACTACCGTAATACACTGTAATAAAACACTACCATAACACTATCATAAAACACTACCATAATACACTATCATAAAACACTACCGTAATACACTGTAATAAAACACTACCGTAATACACTATCATAAAACACTACCATAATACACTATCATAAAACACTACCATAATACACTATCATAAAACACTACCGTAATACACTGTAATAAAACACTACCGTAATACACTATCAAATACACTACCATTATACACTATCGTAATACACTATCATAATACACTATCATATACACTACCGTAATACACTACCATAATACACTATCAAATACACTATCGTTATACACTACCATAATACACATTCACATTCACATTCCCAGCTGTGTTCCATTTGTAACCCTGCCCCATCATTATCAAGCCCAGGTGTGATCATTGTGTGTGTATATACAAGCCCCTTAGTCCCAGTCTGTCTTGTTGGTCTTCGTGACTACTTGTGTGGTTTACATGTCTGCTGTTAGTCTTGTGTTATGGATCATGTGTTATCAGTAATCTTGTTAATAAATATACAACCCAGCGTGTACTTCCGCCTCCACCTACCTCTGAGAGTCCTGCAATCTTTACACCAGTTTCCTGTACAACATTATTTTGCTAACCAACTAATAAGAAAGCAACCAAAAAAAGTCCTGCTTTAGAAGCAGCACAAAAAATAATTAAAACTAAACTGTATCAATATATAGGAGCAAATACACCTTTCTAAAGCTCCACCTACTGCTTATTTTAACTGCTTATTCTCAAATGTTGGATGTGCTGCCTCAGAAGCAGAGCTACCTTCAGAATAAGAGATTTTGTACATGAGCCGTTTTCACATTTTTATATCACTATGCTTGTGTTTTTGGACCACCATGGACGCTATGACACTGCCTGTTATTGATCATGTCTGTAAAATAATTTAATCAAATATTAAATCTTAAAATAAAAAACATACTGTACATTATTTACCACATAAAAACATGCTTTTATTTGTATTTTTAAAGATATTTTAGAGTGTGAACAAGATTTTATCTGAAATAAAAATATGGGATAGAAAGATCACTACTTCTATCATTAATCAA
>CM067502.1:4094843-4098905 GCA_034509495.1 Acestrorhynchus altus | reverse complement strand
AGCCCTGCCCCCTCTCTCTGATCAGTCAGAGTCTGTATGCAGGTTGAACATCAGCCCTGCCCCCTCTCTCTGATCAGTCAGAGTCTGTATGCAGGTTGATTATATTCACGTGGACAGAGCAGTAAACATGCACTAGAAGCTCCTTTGACATTTAAACTGGGATTTAATTCAGTTGGAAACGAGTGAATTTCAGGTGTTTTCAGACCTTGATTACACAAAGATATGTTAGACAGGGTACGTCTTGTAGTTGTTTTATGATGTGTGTATCACGTTTGTAGGTTACCCTGATCCTGAGATATGGAGCTTAGACTATTGACATGTAACTGCCCACAAAATGTGGATCTCAGGATCTTCTCATTCTCGTGGTAAAGTAAAATCCTCTCATGGGTTTTCTTACCACAGCTATGACACTCAACTCATATTCTTTCCCATCAGCCCGTCTACTGGTCCTGACCCTTTCCTTTGAGAACTCACTGGTCGCTCCATCTACAGAAGCACAGAGTCTTGGTATAGTTGTGGACGACCCGTTAGCATTCTTGGCTCATGGTGCAAAAGACTCGGTCAAGAAGATTCATCCTTTACAACATCAGACACCTTTTCTCTCTAGAGGTCACTCTGGTCTCACGTCATTTCACAACTAGATTACTGCAACTCCCTTCAGGCTGGACTTCCTCGTCTTCAATCAACTAATGTACCTAAGTTCAGTCCTCTGCTCCTCTGCTGTGTTCTCTTCACTGGTTTCCTGAAACTGAACGTCAGATTCAGAACCTTTATGCTGGCCTACCAGCTCCTCCGTACTTCATGGCAATGGTCAAAACCTGACCTGTATCAAGAGCACTTTGAGCATCAAGTACAGCTCGGCTTTACCCACCATCCCCCAGGATGCAAGGAAGACAAGCATCCCAACTCTTTTCTGTCCTGGCGCCAAAGTGGGGAAAGTCCCTGGGGGTCCGAACAGCGGAATGACTTGCTGTCTTCAAATGACGAATGAAGACCATCACTTTCATGAGCATTAAACTCCCTAAAGGATTCTAATTACATTGAATCTTGTTTACATATGTTTAGCAGCACCTAAGCTTGAGGAATCTCTGGATTCGAGCCTCCAGTAACAGGGTAAGGACATCGTCTGAGTGCCTTACACGCGAAGGTGGATCAAAGTCGGCTCACTGGTGGCAAAGCTGACATTTTCCTCAGCGTTTTCTGGGCGGTCTGCCAGTGGTCAAGCAGAGTGTTGGACAAAATGTCATTTTATCTCTCATTTTCCACACACAGTCCAATGAACTGGTCAGACCATCATTATCTTTTTATCAGTTGGTGGTAACAGTTGTCTTTGTTTATTCTTTGTTTATTTTTCTAAAATAAAAGTCTCCGTGCAATTAAAAAGTCTGTTTGGGGAATGTTAAAGACTTGTTAGATATGTACCCATGATGGTTTTCTGGGTGGTCTGAGAGTGGACCACAGTGGCAAACAGTCAGGGCCCTTTTCCTCCAATGTGGATCAGGTTTCGCTCTGGTTCGCAAACCTCACTGTAAACCGTTCGGTGCATTTCCACAAGACATACAGGTTCTGGAACCTGAAAAGTTCATTTGCAGCAGGAACCAAAGATTAGTACGTCGTTCAGCTCGAACCGCTGTGGGTGTGTCTAGTTGCCCTACATGTGATGTATCCTCGGTTCCAATGAAACTAGTGTAAACACGGGCTGGTTCGATAAAGGGGGTCTGAATGGAACCAGTTGAAGAACCAGAGTTCTTTTGGTGGAAAGGGCCTATCAGTGGGGTGCCGACCTTATCAAGACAGTGGACCGATAAACGTTCGCAATCTGAGCTAGCTAACATATATGACTGTAATGGCTCCCTCTGCTGGCCTCAGGTGGGATAGCATATGCACAGGCCATGTGCTCCACTGGACTTGGGCTAAGCCGGGACCCTCACCTTAGGTCCATCACATCATCTACAGCTGCAATGGTTGTATTCTGGGTACCACATCAAATAGCATGAGCTAAGAGCCTAATATAGATAACAAGTATTGGATGTGTACACCCACCGATCGACCAATTAGAACCGGAGCTATGAGGCTGATGTGTGTAACAAGTATCGGATATAAAACAGAAGGGAAAAAAAAGGGGCTCTTCAATATCAGCACACTGTAAGAGGCGTTTAATATAAACAGTGAAGGAGTGGACAGAGCGAGAGCGATGGAACGCTGATTACTTCATTAATAACTCAAATAATTCAATAATAAACACTGTGACAAATGTGTGTGTGTGTCTCAGAGGAGGGTGTGTGTGTGTGTGTCTCAGAGGAGGGTGTGCTGATCTGAGTGTATGTCAGGGTCTAAATCGGATTAGTGTGTCAGGGTGAAGTGTGATTGATGAGCGAGGCAGGTGTGTGTGAGATGTTGACGGTGACTGAAGGTGAGGGTAATGGACACTGACAGCTCTCCCTCTGACTTTAATTACTGACCATCAGTTACATTATGGCCCCAAACCCTCTCTATTAGTGTGTGTGTGTGTGTGTGTGTGTGTGTGTGTGTGTGTGTGTGTGTGTGTGTGTGTGTGTGTGTGTGTGTGAGACAGAGAGAACACATTAATGGAAATACATCTGAATTAATTTATTTGATTATTGCAGTTTTAAATTACCTGCTTCTGTAGAGGTCCTGTATTTAGACTCTAATGGTCTCTGTAAGGTCCTGTATTTAGACTCTGATGGTCTCTGTAAGGTCCTGTAGTCAGACTCTGATGGTCTCTGTAAGGCCCTGTATTTAGATTCAGATGGTCTCTGTAAGGTCCTGAATTTAGACTCTGATGGTCACTGTAAGGTCCTGTAGTCAGACTCTGATGGTCTCTGTAAGGTCCTGTAGTCAGACTCAGATGGTCTCTGTAAGGTCCTGTAGACAGACTCTAATGGTCTCTGTAAGGCCCTGTATTTAGACTTGAGGTGTCTCTGTAAGGTCCTGTATTTGGGTGATCTCTGTCAGGCCCTCCTGTCAGGTTCAGGCGAATCTGACTCAAGTGATCTCTGTGAGGTCCTGTAGTCAGTCACAGGTGATCGCTGTGAAGTTATTCTCTTTAATATAATATTATAATGCTCTTAGTAACTGTATGTATGTATGTGTGTGTGTGTATATGTGTGTGTTGGTAGATTGGAAATCTGGAAGGGCATTACACACTCCAAGGCAACGCCAGCAGCCCAACCCTGGACCACACACTGGCTCTCCATGTTGGGGTGAGTGGACCAATATGTGATCAGTCCGACATTTGGACGTTTTTTTGCCTTCTCTGCTCTGGGCTGGAAACACTCTTTCCTTTTCTCTGCTTCTCTGTCTGCTTCTGTTCCGAGTTCTCATTGGATGCTCAACAATATGCTAGAAAAAACCTGACCTCTGATTGGTCAGACTGATTTGAAAAACTGCCGCAGTGACGTAATCCATCAGTTCCGCACTTGGTGTGAAAAGGGGCAGCTGTGGCCTGGTGGTTAGGGAACCAGCCTTGAGACTGGAAGGTGAGTTTGATTCCCTGAACTGGCAGGGCATGGCACTTAACTCCACAGCTCCTCATCATGGGTAGGGCTGTCCACTGTCCACTGCTCTGGGCACATGTGCTCACTGGTCCCTAGTGTGTGAATTCACTAGTGTCTATTTGTGTGTTTCACCTCTGTGTGCTCTTTGAGCACCTTTACTCTGAGGACTGGCTATTTCTCAACATGTCTTCTAGTGTGTACTCATGTTCTTGCCTGAAGTCATCTTCCTTTGCCCAAGTTGGATTCCAACAGTCAAGAACGTATTTACCCTGAAGGGTCCAGAACTTCTCAGATCCATCGATTGGTGACTTGCTGGCAAGAATGAATAGAAATATACAGCCTTCAATGTTGATGCCATGAAGAAGATGCTGGTCAGATCCACCATTCTCAGTCCATTCTTGCTCATCAAGAATGTTCTTCCCAAGAACACAAGTCCTTTCTTCACGTTGTTGGTAAAGAGAAACACTGTTCTGCTTTGTTTGTATTATTGTGGTTTATTGTTGTAACTGATTGATTTACAGGTTATTTTGAATAGATGTAAATG
>CM067502.1:4077343-4087343 GCA_034509495.1 Acestrorhynchus altus | reverse complement strand
GAGTTTGTTCAGTCTCTTCCCGTCTGCCGTCGAGATACTGCTGCCCCAGCAGACCACACTATAAAGGATGGCACCACTGTGTCAAAGAAGGTCCCCAGAAGTGCTCCCTGCACTCCAAATGACCTCAATTTCCTCAGTTAACTGACCAGTCCAGTTTGGTGTTTAACTGAAGACCCAAGTGCTTGTAAGAGTCCACTCTCTCAATGTCCATTCCCCGGATGTTCACTGGTGGAGGGAAGTGTCCACCAGCAGTTCTTTGATCTTCCTCACATTTATCTGGAGGTGGTTCTGCAGGTGCCAGTCCACAAAGTCCTGAATTAGTTCTGTGTACATGCTGTCCTCCTCATTAGTTATAAGGCAGAGGATTGCAGACTCAATTGTAGATGGTAGTAGATAAGCATTGGATGGTCAGAACATTGGCATTGGATGGTTATAAATTGGCGTTAAATGGTCAGTACTTTGGCACACAATGGTCAGTAGACTGGCACTGGGTAGTCAGTAGATTAGCTCAGCATGGTCTGTAATATTTCCATTGAATGGTAAATAGATTGGGATTAGATGGTCAGGAGATTTGCTTTGGATGGTAGGAGACTGATATAAGTGGTCAGCAAATTGGTACAAGATGGTCAGTAGATTGGCGCTGAATGACAGTGTGAGAGACAGAGAGAGAAAAGGAGAAATAGTGGTAAACTCTTCCACTGTCTCTGAGGAGGTGGGTTTTGAGGTGTATTATTGGCAGCACTGCAGCACAGAATGAAGCCCTATCAGCTGTGTGTGTGTGTGTGTGTGTGTGTGTGTGTGTGTGTGTGTGTGTGTACTGTGTGTTTGGGTGGGTCACTCACTGTCCCGCACGTTGTGACAGGCTGAGATGTATCGTGCTGCCAGGGCACCGCTGTCTGTCCGATCTCCTAACAGGAGGGGCAGTCTGTGGTCATCAGAGTGACCGCTGAAATGGGAGTGAAATATTAGATTATATATGAAAGAATTTAAGCGTTCGTCACTGAATGGTTTACGTTTTTTGTTCACACTGTGTGAGGAAGTGCAGCTCTGTCTCTACAGGGTTGCTGTGGCACTGCTGGCACATCGCCTGCTCTTTGGGCAGTCAGGACTGTACTGTAGTGTCCGGTCTGTACGGCCAGGCTGTGCGCACGGACTCTGTACTGTGGAGCTGGATGTGGGGGTAGTTTTCTAGGTTGAAAACACCCCATATGTTCTCCAAGGGGTTCAGACCTCCAGGGCAGGTTGGTTGAGATGGAGACCTTGGTGGTGGGGAAGGTCTGTGTGGCTACTCTCATTATGCTCTCAGCTACTCTTACTTGTTGTGCCCTCAAATTGTTAGTGCCAGTGTGGATGATTCTATGGTGTGGTTCAGCTGAGATGGCATGAGTGAGGAGCTGAAGTGCATCATTCGTCCTGGAGCACCAAACTTTAGTGACTTTATTTTGTGGGAAGGGCTGCTGTTCATTGAAGAACTTTCCATTGGAGTCCATTAGAATGATGTTGGTTCTGGCTTGGAGTTGGTCTGAGCGACAGAGTGGGCGGACTGTACCTGTGCTGTGTTTGGGTAGGTGATGGTAAGGGGAGGAGCTCTGCTGTGTTTGGGTAGGTGATGGGTAGAGGGAGGAGCTCTGCTGTGGTTGGATGGGTGATGGTAAGTAGGAGGAGCTCTCCTGTGGTTGGGTAGGTGATGATAAGGGGAGGAGCTCTGCTGTGTTTGGGTAGGTGATGATAAGTGGGAGGAGCTCTGCTGTGATTAGGTAGGTGATGATAAGCGGGAGGAGCTCTGCTGTGGTTAGGTAGGTGATGGTAAGTGGGAGGAGCTCTGCTGTGTTTGGGTAGGTGATGGAATAGGGAGGAGCTCTGCTGTGTTTGGGTAGGTGATGTAAGGGGAGGAGCTCTGCTGTGGTTGGGTAGGTGATGGTAAGGGGAGGAGCTCTGCTGTGTTTGGGTAGGTGATGGGTAGAGGGAGGAGCTCTGCTGTGGTTAGGTAGGTGATGGTAAGGGGGAGGAGCTCTGCTGTGGTCTTTGGTTTTTCTCATTTTAAAACCATTTAATTTTGAAAGTAGTGTATCAAGAGCTTCAGTGAAACATCTCTCTCTCTCTCTCTCTCTCTCTCTCTCTCTCTCTCTCTCTCACAGAGTCTGCTGGACATTTGCGTCCGATTTCGAGTGGGCAAGCTTCTCCTGACATGTTATATTTTAATGACCCTCTGTGGCCAATGCAGTGGGAGTTGGTGTGTCTTGTTCCCTCTTATTGCACATTACACACACACACACACACACACACACACAGGGTCACTTGGGCAGGAGAAAGTTTGTGAAAAGTGGACTCACGTGGCATTTAGTATTTATTAAGGCCACTATATCAGTACATACTATAAATTATTCAGTAACTAATATGACTTTTAATATGAAAATACGAATTCAGTATGAATTGTTTGTAGTCAGCCGTGAATTATTCAATATCTTTTATGAATTTTTGAGTATCCACTATGAATTATTCAGAACGTACTTGTCGTTATTATGTAGTATCCCTTACGAATTATTCAGTATCTACTATTACTTATTTAGTATCCACTACAAATTCTTCTGTAACTGCCATGATGTGTTCAGTATCCACTATGAATTATTCCATATTTACTATGATATATGATATGATATCATTTAGTATCGGTGTGAATTATGTAATAGCTCATATAAAGTATTCAGTAACTGCTTTTCAGAATTCAGTATCTTCTATGAATCAGTCTGTGTCTACTACCAATTACCAATTACTCAGTATCGAAAATGCATTACTTAGTGACCCCTATGAAGTATTCAGTAGTTACTAAGGATTGTTCTGTATCCACCATGAATTAGTCTGTCTCTACTGGAATTTATCCGGGATCTGCTGTTAATGGTTTTATATTCCCTATGAATGATTCAGTATCTACTATTACTATGCAAACACGTGGAGCAACATGGTCTAGTATGTTCTACTAATCCTACAGGAATAGGAACCCCCCTCCGGTACCACAGCAATCACTTTGACAAGCGTAGCAGCTCAATGTCAGCTGCTTAGCAACATCCTAACAACCACCCGCATTTTATTCACTAAACGCCTTTGTTATTTCTTCCTTTTCCCCCCATTTTTGACACGTTTCCGTCCCTGTTCTTGTTCAATCCCATTTCGTTTTGTTTCACGTTGATTAAATTGTCTCCGTGTCTCGTTTCTCTGTGTTCCAGCACTTTGTCAGTGTACGTCACTGCACTCTGTAAGTCGCATTGAAATCGTGCAGAATTTGAAGACACAGCCCACTGTTCAGGAACGTCTCTTTAATTCAGTGTGTCTCTGCTGGGAAGCGCTTGGTCTTCTGGACTGTCTGCTGGACTTTGCCCATTATGAGTCACAACAGAGTGAAGGAATAAATCAAAATGGTTGAATAAAAAACCCAACTCGTTTCCGAGCAGAACGTGAACATAGTAGTGAAAGTTCAAAATGTTCCCGAGCGTGTTTATTGATCTGGACGATCAATGAGACATCGGTACAGCGAGCTTTAAAAGTGAAAATCTAGCTCAGAACAAAAGACGGGAGATTTCAGCAGGAGCTGAAATGGCAAAGCGGTAGGATGTTCATGTAGAGTCGCTTTATTGGGTTTTCAATGCAACGTCATATCCAGAAGCAGGGGTCAGAGCAGAGGGGTCAGTGTAGGCGAAATATGAGGTAGGAAGCTTTTATACACTTGGTTGTGGCTCCTTTATCATGAATTACTACTTTAATGGGGGGGGGGGGGGCATGGAGGCAATTGACTGCTGAGATATTACTGAAGCTCAGGCTGCTCTGACGGTGATCTTCAGCTTGTTTGTCTTGCTGCACCCCATATGTTCTCGAAGGGGTTCAGGTCTACAGAGCTTATTGTTAATATATAACAGTAATATGATGGTCAGTAGAACCATTTGGTAGTCATTTTGAAACTGTGTCCTACTGGAAAAGGAAATCAGCATCTCCATAATGCTTGTCTGCAGATAGAACATGAGGGGCTTTAAAATGTCCTGGTAGATCCTCTAGTGGCTGTAGCACTGTTGTAAGGCACTCCGGATAAAGGGCGTCTTCTAAATGCTGTAAATGTAAATGTAGTGGGTTTGGACTTCATAAAACGTGGTTACCAACACCTGCAGATCACATGGCCACCTCAACCATTACAGACTGTGGAAACGTCACATTGGACTTCAGACACCTTGGGTTCTGTGTCTCGTTACTCCAGGACTTTTTAAAAAGGACTTTGGAGCAACAGTCCAGATCTTTGTCTCCTTGTGAGTTTCTTGAATTGGCTTTTCTTGACAACCATCTCAATGCTATGGTCATCCCTTTTGGTGTGCAACCAGCATTGACCGTCTGTGGCCTACTGTGACCCCAAATTCTGGTGAAATGTAACCAAATGTCCAGCAAACAGGGACAAAACCTATTGAATTACCCCAAAACTCAGCACACGTGTTACAAACTGAATATGGATGTGTATCTTCAGTGTTTTCCTGTGTTTACATGTGTTTCCTTTGTCACCCCCAGTTTAATGATGGTCAGGTGGGATCCAGTCAACTCGATCTGAATGTGATGCCAGTTTGGCTCAGGAACATCACTGGAAGGGGGGTGGTGGTCAGCATCATAGATGATGGTGAGTACCCACAGTTCTTTTCTCTCTGCCGTCAGTCTGCAGTACCCTTAAATGCATGCCTGTGAGAAGCTTACAGTAAACTCTGACCAGTCTTATCTATAGAGCAGTATTCTGACCAATCCCCCAAACTCTGACCACCGACACCCGGTGGTTTAGCTGTTAGAACTTGAGATCTGTACTTTTCAGGCAGTTACATGTCATGTTCTAGGCTACAGGATGAGAGTAACCTTCAGACATGGTACATATATCATAACAAACTACAAGACATACCCGATTTAATAATGCAATATTCATTGTGTGATGAACTATCAGACAGTAATCCACTAAAAATAACTGGTTTCCAAATGAATTAAATCCCAGTTTAAAAGCCAAAGCAGCTTCCAGTGCATGTTTACTGCTCTGGACACGTGAACATGATCAACCTGCATACAGACTCTGACTGATCAGAGAGAGGGGGCGGGGCTGATGATCAACCTGCATACAGACTCTGACTGATCAGAGAGAGGGGGCGGGGCTGATGATCAACCTGCACACAGACTCTGACTGATCAGAGAGAGGGGGCGGGGCTAAGAGATGACGCAGCTATTGGGTTACAGAAGAAAATGAGAAGGAAGGGTCTGTTTGCTCTCTTATTTTTCCTCACACAGTGTTCAAATTTCAGAATAAAAGTCCTGAGAAGGAATAATGCTGATATTTTCACAAATTACAAAAATAATAAAGGACATTCAGGGGTTTGGACCACTGTTGAGTATTATGAAGAATGTATTATCATAAAATATCCTTTTCAATCTAATCTTTACAAATAATTCATTATAATTCTTGCATTTTCAGATGAAAACACCCTGGATGATTAATTTCCAACAGGGTTTCTGTAAAGGGTTTTTTAGTCCTTATAAGCAAAACAATATATAATTTTTTAAAATATGGTCAAATTCATACAAATATTTAAGTTTACATCTCAAATGAAGACAGATTTGAGCATCTTCACACCCAGAGAGAGAATTGTCAATTTTGCAGTCTCAGACTCGCAGATCTGCAATCCTGCATCTCAGTGATTTTGCACAGGCCAGGACCTTCCTGCAGAAACACTGCTCCTGAAACCAGCTGTGCTGTTTAAAGAGCCTGTGAGGCTTTGGGTCTGAAGAAATGAAATGTCTGAATTCAGGGTGATGGTCTTAGCTCTGCTAATGCGGTCTCTTGGTTTCCCGGGTCGGCGCCGGAGCACACTGCTCTCATTTCATCTGCTGTTATCAGCCTGTTATCAAAGTCCCGTAGAATCCAGCCAGGCCCATTAACACACACTGCCCTCCTACACATCCCACACTCTCTGCAAGAAGGAGTGAGCAGGTGAAAATGGAGCGGTAGAAGGAGTGAAGATGGACAAATGGGAGAAAAGTGAGATATTTCTCTCTCTGCTCAGGCTGCTTTAAAACGAGAGAATTTGGGAGCATTAAAGAGGTTTAAAATAAGAAGTTTAAGACGTAGAAAATCTGTGCAAAGTGATCGTGTTTAATTAATTTGTCCATTTTTTGTGTTGGGCTAAACTGCTGTAGGCAGAATGGGTGGGGCTAAACTACTATAGGCAGAATGGGTGGGGCTAAACTGCCGTAGGCAGAATGGGTGGTGCTAAACTACTATAGGCAGAATGTATAGGGCTAAACTGCTGTTGGCAGAATGGGTGGGGCTAAACTACTATAGGCAGAATGGGTGGTGCTAAACTACTATAGGCAGAATGGGTGGTGCTAAACTGCTATAGGCAGAATGGGTGGGGCTAAACTGCTGTGGACTGAAAGGGTGGGGCTAAACTGCTGTGGACTGAATGGGTAGGGCTAAACTGCTGTAGGCAGAATGGGTGGGGCTAAACTGCTGTGGACTGACTGGGTGGTGATTAACTGCTGTGGACTGACTGGGTGGTGCTAAACTGCTGTGGGATGAATGGGTGGGGCAAACTGCTATAAGCAGAATGGGTGGGGCTTCACTGCTGTGAACTGTATGGGTGGGGCTTCAATGCTGTGAACTGAATGGGCAGGGCTAATCTGCTATGGACTGACTGGGTTGTGCTAAACTGCTGTGGGATGAATAGGTGGGGCTTCACTGCTGTGAACTGAATGGGTGGGGCTTCACTGCTGTGAACTGAATGGGTGGGGCTTCACTGCTGTAGGGTAATTTGCTGCATTTTTCCATAGTTCATATATTTGTATGGAATTTGTGTCCATTCCTCAAAGCCACGCTGCTCCAACCTGTTTGTTGTGGTACCGTGTTCTTCCTATTTGACGATAAACGATTCGAGGGGATAATCGGAGACAGTGGGGACCATCAAAGATGTAGATATTTTAATAACCCAACCCTGACATGTACTTCTCAAAACCTTTGTCCCCGACTTGTTTGGAGATCTGCTTGGTCTTTTTGATGTTGTGGTGAATCATGTTGCATCCTCTGGGGCCTTTCAGAAAAGGTGTGTATATACTGACATGTGACACTTAGATTGCACACAGGTGGACTTCATTTCAATAAGCATGTGACTTCTGAGAGTAATGGTGGTTCCATGGTGGTTCCACCAGAACTCTTTAGGGGTTTCATAATGTATATGCAGTATAAAACATATTTAAATACAGAGGATAATGTAACAAAATACGTATAAAGCCAAGGAGGTGAATACTCTATATATTCTGGATCCTGGTGAACATATGGATAGTGTTCCTGTCTTCGGTTCAGGTCTTCATGCCTCTGAATGGTTGGTTCATTATTACTTAAATTGTATCCATCCATCTTCTCGTAACGTGTCTAAAGTAAGAGAGCTTCAGCCTGATCATCTGGGCTTCCAGTGAGAGGTTAGGCTTGGTTTGGTCTTCCCTGCTGTCCAGGGAACTCTCAAAAGCCAAAGTTCAAAGGCATCTATATATCTCCTGTCTCGCTTGTTTATTGTCCAGCTTTCACAACCACACAGAACCACAGAGACAACCATCGTGTGGATCATTCAGATCTTTGTTTTTAAAAGACAAGATTTTACATTTGAAGCTCCTTCATCCTTCGTATCCTGCCGAGTGACAATCTGTGTGGGACTTCTTGAGTCCTGGGTCCTTTGTTGATGTATGTATACAGTATTTTATTGCACACGTCATGTACGTTTATATATACGTTTGATATACATTATATGACCATGTACAAATAGATGGACTGTGAGGCATCAGTCTCACTCTTGCTCTCTGTTTGATGGTCAAGAAGTGGGTGAAAGAATGAACAACAACTTGAGTTCATTCATCAAGAATTAATTGAGACCTGGAGTACTGTCTGCTGAAAGAAGAGTGTGCTTGTGTGTGTGTGTGTGTGTGTGTGTGTGTGTGTGTGTGTGTGTGTGTGTGTGAGAGAGAGAGAGAGAGAGAGAGAGAGAGAGAGAATCCTGGTCCTTAAGATGTGTTTTCCTGGTGGAAAGGGCTGCTCGTCATGGCAGGGAAGCAGCGATCTAAACACTCAGAATACTGATGAGAGAGAGAGAGAGAGAGAGAGAGAGAGAGAGAGAGAGAGAGAGAGAATTAGATCTGATTCACTCGCTGTTCTCTTCTACCCTCTATTGATTTGCTCTCTCTCTCCTTCTCTCTCTCTCTCTCTCTCTCTCTCTCTCTCTCTGCCCCCTTTTTCTCTTTCTCTCCTATTCTCTCTCTTTGTCTGTCTGTCTGTGTCTTTCTCTTTCATTCTCTCTCTCTCTGTCTGTCTCTCTCTTTCATTCTCTCTCTCTCTTTCATTCTCTCTCGCTCGTAAGACTGTTGACTGTGTGTGTGAGTGAGAGATCATACACACTCCCATCACCTTTAGCTGTTTTGGATCGATGCCCATTGATTTTGATATCACACCGAAATAAATTATTTTCCCCTCTCTCTCCCTCTCTCTCTCTCTCTCTCTCTCTCTCACACACACACACACACACACACACACACACACACACACACACACACACACACACACACACACGCCCCTTACCCTGCAGCCTCCATACAGCTAATATAATGAACTACTGCTACTGTTTCTGCAGTGTGTGTGAGTGGGTGCGTTTGTGTGTGAGGTAATGGTGTGTTTATTACTGACAAAGCTGAATATATATAACACTGGTATAACCGTGTAATAATAATAATAATAATTACATAATTAATATATATATCATTAAATACATGTGTGAATATGATCAATTTTAGTTTGAGTCTATATATATATATATATCAAAGTGGACAAGATGAATGAATGAATATTATTGTGCTTTATCATATGAATAATACACACATGTATAATATAGTATACAGTAATATATGAAGCTTGACCAAGCTCTCTCTCTCTCTCTCTCTCTCTGTCTCTCTCTCTCTGTCTCTCTCTCTCTCTCTCTCTCTCTCTCTCTCTTTCTATCCATCTAGTGCTGTCAGGGTAGAGCAGCAGTTAATCTGTCACACACACACACACACACACACACACACACACACACACACACACACGCACACACACCGCTGCTGCTGCTCACCTGCTCCAGCAGCGCTTTAATGAACACACACACATGATGGCGTCTGACAGGCAGGAAATGGATGTAATAAAGATTGTTCCTGTGCGCTCTTTGCATCGCTGATAAATCACCTCACTGTGCAGCAGATCCAAGTCTGAACCGCCCAGAGAGAGAGAGAGAGAGAGAGAGAGAGAGAGAGAGAGAGTATATATACATCCACTCCACTCTGCTACTTGTTGTTCTCTCTGAAGGTGTTGTTTTAAAAGCCATTTAAAGTCACGTACAGCAGAGTGTGAGCAGCTGGCCTCTTGCCTGCATGTCTACTGAGAGGTCAAAGGGTCTCATTCATATATATATATATAGAGAGAGAGAGAGAGACAGCGAGAGACAGCGAGAGAGAGAGAGAGAGAGAGAGAGAGAGAGAGAGAGAGAGAGAGAGACAGAGAGAGAGAGACAGAGAGAGAGAGAGACAGAGAGAGAGAGACAGAGAGAGAGAGAGAGAGAGAGAGAGAGAGAGAGAGCGAGTGGGTGTCATGGCCTTATGCTTCAGAGCCGTGATTGTCCTCACACTGCATCATTTTCCGTGCACACAGCAGGCAGCTGCACACACACTCTCCCAGCATGGTGCTGCTTTGTACAGACTGCAGCACCTACATCTCCACGGCTAAACACACCCTGCTGAGAGACAGAGAGGACAAGCTGCACAGAGGACACATGCGTTTACACAACCCAGACATGTATGGGAGTAATTTACAGCACAGTAAAATACTCAGCAGTACATAGAGATACTGTAGACTGGCAATGGATGATCAGTACTTTGGCATTGGATGGTCAGTAGAGTGGCATTGGGTGGTCAGTAGAGT